>JANAVB010013042.1:7500-275000 GCA_029216955.1 Iris pallida | reverse complement strand
CGTTACATCCCCAAAAATATCATAGAGGGAGGTCAAAATACAGCCATGTTGTTAGGATTTTGCTAGAAGTAAAATTTGGTGAAGGCATAGTCCCGTCATGACAGCCATACATATGCTTAATAATTTGTCTCATATTTCTCCTTTGTAGAATGATGTGCCTGATAGAGTATGGTACAACAAAGAGACGTCATACAGCCGCATTTGAGTGTTTGGTTGTAAGGCCTTCGTACATGTATCGAAGGATGAAATATCCAAACCTAAATCGAAGATGAGGTATGCATTTTTATTGGTTATGATCGGGTTGAATTTGGCTATAAATTCTACGACCCGGTAGAAAAGAAGCTCAATAGAAGCAGGGACGTGATATTCATTAAGGATTAGACCATGACCAACACTCAGGATTTCGAGATGCCTTTTGAGGTTGAGAAATTGTCTGAGTTATCACGCTTTGAGTTGTTTCTAGAGGATACTGTAGGAAATCCAATTATGGAAGAGCCAGTAAATGAAGATGCTTCCGACCTTAATCATTAGCCTGCTGATGGTGGTCAGGGTGACCCTCATGAGGATGAGCATACGGAGAGACAAATCCTAAAGGGAATGAGGCTATCGGTATACAGCCATAACTAGTGGTTCCATTGAGGAAGAGGAGCACGAGAGAGCGTCGACCATCCATGAGGTACTAACCAGATAAGTATGTGCTATTGGCTGACAAGAGAGAAACCGAAAGCTTCACAGAGGCAATAGAAGACGAATACATGCAAGAGTGGATACATGCCATGCATGAGAAGATGAGTTTCTTACATGCAAACTTCAATTATGAGTTGGTGCAGTTGCCAAAGGACAATAAGGCATTGAAGAATCGATGGGTATTAAGAGTGAAGCAGACAGAAGATGCTACTCGCCTTCGATACAAGCGAGGCTGATAGTTAAAGGCTACAGTCAGTGAAATAGCGTGGATTCTGTTGATATTTTTTCGTTGGTCATCAAGTTGTCATATATTCGGGTGGTGCTAGAGTTAGCAGCCAGTTTTAACTTAGTGGTTGAGCAGATAGACGTGAAGATGACATTTCTCCACGGTAATTTAGAGAAAAAATTATACATGGAGCAGACAAAGAGATTTTGTGAGCAGGACAAGTCATATTTAGTCTGGCGATTGAAGAAAGGCTTATATGATCTGAAGTAGGCTCTTAAAGAATGGTACAAAAGGTTCGAGTCATTTGTAGGGGAGCATGGTTATACACGGACGACTTCGGATCATTATGTATTTGTAAAGTATTTTACCGAGGATGATTTTATCATTTTATTGCTCTATGTAGATGGTATGCTATTGTGGATCAAAATACCACCAGGATAGTGGAGTTGAAGCGCCAACTGGGTACGACCTTCTCTATGAAGGATTTTGACGTAGTAAAGACTATTTTTGAAATATAGATCAGGCACGCGAGAGAGGAGAGAGAGAGAGAGAGAGAGAGAAAGAGAGAGAGAGAGAGAGAGAAAGAGAGTCCATACTGTTTTACTTGTCCTAAAAGAAGTACATTCACGAAGAAAGTGAGAACCCCCTTGCACTTTAAGTTTACTAGAGAGCAGTACCCATCTACCGAGGATGAACAGAAAGATATGGAACGTATGCTTCAGTTGTGGGAAGTCTCATGTAGGCTATGGTGTATCCGAGGCCAGATATTGCTCATGCAGTAAGAATGGTTACCAGGTATCTTTCCAATCTAGAGAGGGTACATTGGAGTGCGGTAAAGTGGATTCTATGATATCTTCAGGGCACTGGTGATTGGAAGATTTCATTTGTTGGTGATCTACGAGCTAAAACTGGTCGGTTATACTGACTCTGATATGGCTGGAGATGTGGACATGAAGAGATCAACTTTGGGCTACGTTTCGATATTTGATGGTGGAGCAGTTTTGTGGCAGTCACGGTTGCAAAAATATGTTGCCTTGTCTATGACAGAGGTAGAGTTCATTGCAATGACGAAGGCTTACAAGGAGCTACTGTAGATGAAGAAGTTTTTGTAGGAAGTTGGGCTTAAGCAAGATAAATACTTTTTGCTTTGTGATAGCCAGAGTGCAATCCATCTCAGAACGAACTTGACGTTTCATAGTCGGTTCAAGTATATTGCAACTTGGTATCTTTGGATATAAGATGTGCTTGGCGCAATCATTTAAAAGGTTCTCACGGAGGACAATAGAGCAAATATGCTCACGAAGGTTCTATCTAGAGTAAAGTTTGAGTATTGTAAGAGGATTGTCGGTATGCTGAGCTCCTCCACCTTGGAAATGGAAAGTGGCGTTGGAGTTGGGTGGGGTTCCAACCTATGTTTAGAATACGCCAGAGTGGGACGAGCGTCATCTTTGTGTTGGAGAAGCTCGGAGAGTTGAAGGCGTCGAAGGCAGAGTTTTAGGAAGGCTAGACTGAATTCGGTCCATAATCTGTCATATTCAAACAGAACTCTGGCCTAGGCTGACCGAACTCGGTCTGAGTTCGGTCAGGTTGACCGAATTCGCTCCGAGTTCAGTCAGACTGATCAAATTCGGTCAGAGTTTTGTCAGTATACCAGTTTGTTGGACTGAACCCGAGTTTGGGTGTTTTATATGCACCATTGGATCACATTAACGGTCCAGATTTATTATAGTTTACAAAGGTTTTTTCTTACCCCAATCCATAACCTAATTGAAAGTTTTCAAGTTTGGAGAGAGAAAGATAGATTGACGAATATTTTTAAGGATATATTATTTCAGATAATTTTTCTCGTTGTCTATTGTTCTTCAATAGTATGTAATCTATTTTCATCGTCCAAGTAGTTGTGGTAATCTGATTTGGATCGGTAAGGAGTTTGTAAGGAGTATGTATCTTCTTATTTCATTAGTGGAGACTTTTCAGAATTGGACTGCGATTGTCTTGTGGTTTTTTCTGCAATGATTTTCCACGTCAAAAAATTATTGTCTTTGCATTTTGGCTCTAATATGATTTTAACAATTTATTTTCTGTATATTTCTTCGAATCTCTCGCAGTCTCTTTGATTTGGGATAACGATTTCTGCTTTTCTTTCCTAATAGAGGAAACATACATGCATCAAGACCTACTATAGGTCTATAGCCAGATAAAACCCTTTCTTACTAGCATCCAAGCAAATGGAAATTCTCTTAAACATACCATATGGACTTTTAATTATCACACTTGTCCCCGGATTAGTTCTTTTAAAAATTCTACCGCACTCAATTTGATATATTGTTGTTTCACAATTGAACCACCAATCGTGGCTTGAGATGTATCATGACCCGCTCTCACTTTTGGGATACGAGTACGTAGCCTAGTCTAGCCTACGTCGCAGTATCAGTGGTAGTACGCTGTCTATAATAACATGGTCCACAACAAGAACAATATGCACATAACATCCACATCTAAACAATCAAAGATAATATCAAATAGTCTCAATAATAAACTAAATAAAACTGTCAAAATAATCTACTACATCTCAGATAGTCTCGGGAACAAATTCGGTAGCAAAAAAGTAAACTAGAATCCAAAACTATTATCACTAACTAATGGGAAAGCATAAGAAAGAAAATATGTTAATTCGCATCAGTGCCATAATCTGGTACGTCAGTAATGCCAGTGTCGCCAACATACGCACCGTAGACCTCAGGACAAATGACGTCGTCTAAAGCTAAAAAATAGTTATCCAGTCAGGATTGGAACAAGTTCACCATAACACTACACTATACAATATAATATACAAGCATGAAGGAACACCAGTAAAAGAAAAGGTAAACTAGGCATGACACGAACGATAAGAAAAATACAATTATAATAAGATAATAATATGAAAGTAGACTCGATAGAAGAAGAATAATTGAATAATAAGCAACAAGAAATCACGTGTACTTATGTTTTAGATTACTAACTTTCTGCATGTAGACGGCTTGGGATATACGTCAATCGTACGTGTGGTGCACGATTGATATATTATTCAGGTTAAACAGGAAGGAATTTATACAGGTAACGTAGACCACATGCATACTCATAGTATTCCCCCACCCATAACTCACAAGAAAATATGTTCACTACATATAACAATACAGGTAAATAGGATAAACTGGTAGTCACAATACAACATGGTGAACAAGTATAACAGGTTAACATAAACAAGTAACTGGAGAAGAACTACGCTCGTGCACAAGAAATTAATCATGGTGAATCAAGAACAATGGTAACATGATATATGAAGAAGTAACCATGAAAAGGCGATATAAAGATACAAGTAGTACACAATAAAGGTAAGATAGCGTCATAGTAAAACTTGCCAAATTTTCTGGAAAAACTATTTTCACAAGTCAAGGACGAGAGAAATTCCGACCTAGAAGCTACCAACCCATATCATATCATCGCACCACCAACTGTGAACGAAAACCACAAGTCAGTTCTAAGATTCCTAATCTAAAAATTATAAAAAAATAGCTAATGGATTAACCTAAATTAATATTATTTAATTATGAAATAATTACTAAAAAAATCTAATTTAATCTAATAATAATCTAAAATATAATTTAAATAATAAATTTTGGCTATAGAAAGTCACGGTTCTAATTTTGGAATCTATGGCACACAAATCGAGGCATACCAATGACTAACTAGTCAAACATTATGAACTTAATAATTTGAGGGTGCATCTTAGTAGATTTCAGTGCCACGAGTTCACTAGAATTGATGGCACCACAAAATCACGATCAAAAGTTAACGCCTTTATGCTAACCATGACCAAATCGGTGAATCATCGGTCAAATCTGAGTTCAACGAATTAAATAAAATGCTAAATAATCATATAAATTTCTGAAAAAAATTATATGTTGTAGATCTTTGTGTCAACTTTCAAACTTCAAACAAATCTCAAGATAGAGTTCGGGATCACCGGAAATCTTAAAAATTGTGCGATGCGTCAATTTTTGGACAATTGACACTCAAATAAATTTCTAGAAATTCTTGTAAATAATTACAGAAAATAAAATATATTTTTGGAAAGCTAACCTCGATACGGTTTTAACAAAAAATACACTCGAAACGAACATCGGGGTTGATCGCAATCGACTCGCAAAGTTGAAGGTTCTTCAAGATCAAACCACAAAGGAGGCTGAAAAAATAAACTAGGTTTCCAAATTTTATTGTATATATATATATATATATATATATATATATATATATATATATATATATATATATATATATATATATATATATATATATATGAGAGGCAGTTTGGTCTCAAAATATCTCCGTGTGACCCCGCAATAAATCTCAAAAGCCTATGAAAAAATAATTTCTATAGGTTTAAAATATCTAAAAATCTCCAAAACTTCCAAATTTTTAAAGAAAAATCCTAGAATATTCTAGAAAATATTTCTAGTAATCTAGAGCCCAAATAAAAATATTTGGTCTCAAAATACCCCCGAATGAATTTACAGTAAATCAAAAGTCCTTAAAATAAACCCTTAAATATTAAATACCTAATAATATCCAAAAAATATAAAATAGATAAATAATATATAAATAGTCCATCTAGAGGCCATATTACCTTAATATGGTCATACCTCACCCATAGGCTCAGGTACGATTCCTAATGATCATGAAATCTATAAAAATAAATTCTAGTCTAGGAGGCAGGTGCAATAAACTATCCCATTAAAAGTACTTTTGTCCTCAAAAATCAAACATAGCATAATATATAAATATATAACCTCTATAGAAAAATCTAGAAATAATTCCTATACTAGATCATGGAGAAATAAGAATCCAAGGATAACTAAATCAAGCATACTATCAAATAACGAGGCATGCACCCTATTTAATAACTATAACTATGAAAGGCTTTAAGAAAACATAATTAGTTTACCTATACCTACATAAAGGAAGTCATTAGAAGATGGAAGGATTCAAGTAGGATACAACTCAAGGGATAAATTGAAGTCAAAGACAGAGATGAATAACGTATTAAAGCATGTGGAGGAGATTATTAAGAGTCTAATCCTATTTGTGGATGATATGAACCTCTCCTAATATTATTCTAATATCTAACTCAACTCTATTCGCAGGCCCGCAGTAGTACAACTAACTTAAGTACTACCACGAGTTCGCAATCTTTTGCAAAATTGGACCTGCATGAGCCACCATAAAAACTTATCACGATCCGCTTCCACTTTTGGGATACGAGTACGTGGTCAAGTCCAGCCTACGCCGCAGCATCGGCGGTAGTACGCTGTCTATGATAACATGATCCGTAACAAGAACAATATGCACATAACATTCACATCTAAACCATCAAAGATAATATCCAAAAGTCTCAACAATAAACTAAAGAAAACTGTCAAAATTATAATCCACTACAACTCAGATAGTCTCGGAAGCAAACTTGGTAGCAGAAAAGTAAACTAGAATCCAATACTATGATCACTAACTAATAGAAAAGCATAAGAAAAAATATATGCTATTTCGCATCAGTGCCAGAATCTGGTACGTCAGTAAGCCAGTGTCACCAACATACGCATCGTAGATACAGTTCTAAAAAAATGGCACTCAAAATGGACGTCGGGGTTGATCGCAATCGACTCGCAAAGTTGAAGGTTCTTCAAGATCAAACCACAAAGGAGGCTGGAATAATAAGCTAGGTTTCCGGATTTAATATATATATAGGAGAGAGAGGCGATGCATTGAGTTAGCTGAGTGCCAATAGGTGGGCTCGCCGGGTGGGTGACTCGGTAATTATTTTTATTAAATTATAGAACTTTGATAAAAAAATCATTTTAACTCCAAATAAATTCCAAAAAATCCAGAAAAGTCCTAGAAAATTCTAGAAACCATTTCTAGGTGTTTGGAGCATAAATAAAAAGTTTGATATCCAAATATCTTCGTGTGACCCCACAGTAAATTCCAAAAGCCTAAGAAAAATAATTTATATAGGTTTAAATTATCTAAAAATCTCAAAAAATTTCAAAAAATTTCAAAAAAATCCTAGAATATTCTAGAAAATATTTCTAGTTATATAGAGCCCAACAAAGTATTTGGTCTCAAGATACCCCAAATAACTTTACAGTAAATCGTGAAAGTCCTAAAAAATAATAAACCCTTAAATATTAAATAACTAAAAATATCTAAATTTGTTGGAAAAATATAAAATAGATAAATAATATATAAATAGTTTAGAGGCCATATTACCTTAATATGGTCATACCTCATATGTAGGCTCATGCACGACTCCTAATGATCATGAAATCTATGAATAAAAAAATCTAATATATGAGGTAGGTGCCACAAGAAGTATTTTAAATTCTACTGTATATATACACCACCAACGGCACCTACAATGTCTCTTCGGTGGTCATAGCCGCTGCCGCCTGTATTGTACTATTCCTCTCCTTGCAGAACCCAACAATCTTCTCCGTCCTCTCGACACTACCGACACTGCCACTTCCATCGCTACATATGATAAAATGTACAAGTTGGCCATTAACCGACACCAAGTTCTCCCCATACAGGAACTCCTCGTTGCCCACCTTCTCCACCTCTCTCTCATAGTCGTGCACTAGTATGTCGGTCCTTCCCTTTCTTGTCGTCGTGGCCATCACCACGGTCGTGAATATCGCTGACATCCTCCACGGTGCTGCAGTTGCGTACCCGTTCTGCCCGTCCACAAGGATAACGTCCTACGAGATGTCCTAGAGCTGGTTCGGCATGTCGTTGATCGCAAGGCTGTAGTCAAAGAATAGCACGTTTTGCACCGATCTACATTGGCCGTGCACTCAGTCGTGCAACGACTGGAGGAGCCGGTCTAGCTCGCTGACCTTCCTGGTGTAGGAGACATCGTATGCCTCGAGGGCATTGGGGTGCTTGCTTTCGTAGTGGGCGACGTAGTACTCATTTTCGTTGAGGAAGATGGTGTGTCCTCGTGGTTGAGGGAGGCCAGAGGAGGGTCTCCGGGGTGAGGCCGAAGACGAGGAGGTTATACGGGGTGCGACGATGGATGGCCTGGAGAGGGCACGGAGTTCCGGTTCGGGCATGAGGCCATTGCTGAAGGAGGAGGACGTGGAGGCCGCGTAGTGCACGAGGGCGTCGGCGAGCACGGGCGGGGTGGTGGTGGGGGTGGGGGGGAACGATGGAGGTTGATGGCGAGGAGGTGTTGGTGGTGAGGAGAGTGTAGAGAGAGGTAAAGGTGAAGAAGGAGACGACAACAACAACGAGGAGGCGTTGGTGGTGTGAGTCGAGGAGAGCGGAGAGGGAGGAACTGGAATGCTGCTTGCATAGGGGATTGGTGAAGAGTATCAACTTGGTGTTGTTGCTGATTGGCTTCATTATTTTCTTCTTCTTCTTCTTCTTGAGATGTAGTGAGAGGAGGAGAGAAGAGAAGAGAAGAGGGGGTAGAAGTAGAGAAGAAAAGTTGGTGGTGGTTGTTGTAACATAGATCTTTCCTATATTTGTATGTTGGTTACTGCACAATTTAGGTATGGAAAATGATATATGAACAACGAATTTGGTCCGCAATACAATTCTATTGCTCCAGTCATTTGTTTGGACCCGTCATCGATTAACCTGCGAATTAGAATGTGTCACGTGTGATGGACGGACCAAAATTATACGCCAATCCTACGGTTCACATATTATCGTTCTATAGATATATTGGCACATCATGTGTTATTATATTTCTCGGTATTTGACTTGAATCTAATTTTCACATGAGTGCTTAGTGTATGTTGTAATTATTGACCTGAAGTTATAGGAATTTATTTAAGATATAATAAAATTCTTGATAGTTGAATAGATTTGATTCTATATCTAACATATTATGGGAACTTCTCTTCATCAAAACAATTTAAAGAACTAAAAGTTCTTAGTAATGAAAAATTATTCAGTGAGCTGGACTCATCGTGCACCTTCCATACCATTCACTTGATGACACATAAATAAGTACATGCAGAACAATCCTTCATATTTTTATGCCATCAAGTACGTGACATGGTGGTGCACGGTAAGTCCGGCTCATTGAATAATGTTTCTTTAGTAACAACTATGCTAGTACATTTTTTTTATGTTGTCTTTTTTTTTTTTTTTTTTTCTTTTCTGGGCCGACGAGCAACGCCAAGGGACAACTATGCTAGTACTACTTTGAAAGAACTAAAATGCAAAATGTAATTTTCTTTTTTTACTGAATGTTATATTAAAGTGCTGCACGAACACTAATACTACGTGAGACTTGGTAGAGACATGTGGTGTGTTAGGACCATCTCCAACCCAAGTCCCTAAACCTCAAATTGAGAGAATTTTCTCAAAATCTATTTCCAACCAAGCCTCAAATTGAGAAAATTTTCTCAATTTTTTTGAGGGAATGAGGATGGATCCTCAAATTTATGAGAAGAGAGAGAGAGAGAGAGAGAGAGAGAGAGAGAGAGAAAATCTTCAAATTTGAGGATCCACTATTCATGACCATTTTGTCCTCCAAGTTGTAGCTAATTACTAATATATCCTACATATGTTACACACTAAACCTAATTAACTTACCATATTTCCTAATTTATAATTATAAATAATATAATAATTATACTATTAAAATAATCTTGTTGAGATATTCAAATAGAATCTAATATTGAATATATTTGTTATTTTTATTTATTAGATCTATTTGATTAATAAAATAATATTTAAATAATTTGGCAGAAATTAATAGATTAACATCAAACTTTAAAAAATTAAAATACAAGCATAAACATGTAAATCAAAATTTAAAATAACGCAACCAACAACATTGAAATTACAAAGTCTAAACGTTACAACAATATTGAAATTAAAAATGCTTAAACAATACAACAATATTTAAATTAAAATAGTCTATGACACTTTTAGAATGGTGGTAAACCATCCCCATTTCCATCGTATCCTCCTTGAAAGGAACCAAATCTAAAAAAATTAGTAGTATCGAAGTCATCGGATGACCCACCTTGAAAATATCCTGATGTATCAAAATTACCGTGAGAAGTATAAGCAGATGATTGTCGAGCCTGATCATCACGAGCCCTTTTTTCCCGAGAATTTCATTTTTCATGGATTCCCTATTTATGCACATTAAATAATATAAATAATACTAATGATATAAAATAATATAATATTATCTCGATAAATAATATTAATAATATAACATTAATGTATATGGTTATTGTCACGACCCGCACATGCTTTTCGGATACGAGACGTGTCGAAGCCCAGCCTACACCACAGTGTCGGCGGTAGTACGCTGTCTATGATAAGCATTATCTATTTAAGTACACAGTTCACATTTATCATCCACAACTAAGTTGTAACAAAAGATTAAACTCAAGTCTCAATAAATAATTTAAAGAAAGTTCCTCAACAACTCAGCTAGTCTCGGGAACAAACCCGGTAAAATAAATATAAAACCACTGAAACTAAAGTTCGCTAATCTCACTAGCTAAGAATAACACGAAAAAGCATAAGAAAGAAATATGCTACTCCGTATCAGTAGAAGTAACCGGCACATTGGTAACGTCAGTGTCACCAAGATACGCACCATAAATCTTGCGACAAACCACGTCGTCTAAAGCTGAAAAATAGTTATCCAGTCAGGATTGGAGCAAGATCACCATAACACTATGCTACACAATATAATATACAAGCACGTAAAATAGCAATAAGGAAAAGATGAATATGATATGATACAACAAAGACCACTATATCTTGGAAAACAATTTAAGAGTACAATTATGACATGAAACAGTTAAAGGTATAATTAAGACACAAAGACAATACAAGAGAACGATGAATATAAGACAAACCTTTGAGCAAAATGTCAACACGAAATAAATCACGTGTACTGTGTGTTTTAGAATACCAGGGTTCTGTATGTGGACGGGTTAGGACATCCAGCAGTCGGTACGTGAGGTGCAACGACTGCTATCAACATTGACATTGGGGAAAAATTGTACATTGCGTAGACCACATGCATACTAGTTGTATTCTCCCTCCCAACTCTCTCACAGGTAAACATGATCACTTTAACATTAACTTTAACTTTAAACATTGAACATTGAAAATAGAACATTGAATGAAAACATTAAGTGAACATGTATGGTTATGGTAACAAGTATAACTCTCGTGCACCAATGGTATAAAAGATAAGACTATCAATTTAAGGAAAAGAATAACATGCAGCATAAACTAAAGGCAACATAAGTCATAGTAATACTTGCCTTGCTCCGTTAGATGAAGAAGTCATAACTCAAACGTCGTAGACCGATCTACCCCGTCATATAAATAACCATAAGTTAGATTATGAAAATCCCACTCTAAAAACCCTAGAAAGTGGCTACTAGTTTAACATAACTAATCCTATTTAATTCTAAAATAAATCATCTAAAATCTAATTTAATCTAATATAATTCTAGAATTAAAATTAAATACTATTTTTTAGCCAAGGAAGATCACAGTTTCCAATTTGGAACCCGTGGCACATAAATCGAGGCGCATCGATGACTAAATAGTCAAACGACACAAACTCTATGACTTGAGTATGCGCCCTAGTAGATTTCAGCGTCACGAGTGCACTGGAATCGACCGTGCCACAAAATCACGTTTTGGTCAAAAGATATCGCAGTTATGGCTATCCATGACCAAATCGGTGATTTATTGACAAAACTAAGTTCTAAGAATTAATAAAAATACTGAATAACTAATTAATTTCTAGGAAAAATATATGTCATAGAGATCTGTGTTAGCTTTCCGAAACTTCAAACGGTTCGTGATTCGATTTCCTGGTTCTTCCGAAATCTCGAAAATACCGAAACATGTCAAGTTTCAAACAACTAGCACTCTACGAATTTCTAGAAATTCTGGTTCAAAAATTACAAAAATAAATTAGTTATTCAGAAAATATACCTCAATATGCTTACAATAAAAAAAATGGCGTGCGAAAAGCTCTTCTGTTTGGCGACAATCACTTCGGGAAGTTGAAGGACTCCTAGATGAAATCTCTCTCAAAATTGGTAGGAATTTAATTAGGGTTTCGAATATAATAATATATATAGGAGAGAGAGGTGGTTTACTGTAGCTGGCGTCGACAGGTGGGCCCCTCGGGTGGATGACTGGGTAATTATTTATTTAATTCAGAAAGTTATTTAAAAATTATTTTAAGTCCAAATAAACAAAATAAATTGCAAAAAAATCCAGAAAAATGCTAGAAAATTCTAGAAAATATTTCTAAGTGTCTAGAATTTAAATAAAATATTTTAACACAAAATATCATCGTGTGACCTCACAGTAAATTCCAAAAGCCGATAAAATATAAATTCTATAGGTTTGAATTATCTAAAAATTCCCAAAAATTCTAAAAAAATCCAAATTTTTTTAGAATATTCTAGAAAATATTTATAACCTAGTAGAGCCTAAATAAAATACTGGGTCCCAAAAATAACCCCGAATGACTATATGGTAAATCATGAAAGTCAATAGAATATATAAATCTTCACAAAATAAATATTTAAAAATTATCTAAAATATCTAAAAATTATAATAAACTATAAAATAGCTATATAATGTTTATATAACCTACCTAGAGGCTATATAACCATAAGATGGTCCTAACTTACCTGTGGGCGTAGGCATGACATCCTATGATCATAGAAATCAACCATAATCTAATCAAATAAATTTTTTTAAAAAATCCATAATTTTTTAACCGGGGTGCCAGATACCACAGTTATATTAAATAGTTGTCTATAAATTTATGTAGAAATAAATAATAATGGTTTATTATTAGAGGATTGATGTGTTGGAGATGTAAAATTTTGATGTTGTGATTTGGATAAATCCAAATATGGATGCCCGTATCCATACCCATAAACAACCTCTATTACATTCCCTCTATATATGTTGTCAATGAGAAAAATTATGGACATTCCTTCTATTGGCTCATTTCCTAAATGGTCACACCTGATTTTGATAATCAACGACTACCTAAGTTGATACGCAAAATATACGAACTGCTACTAATATTATAGGTCACTGAAATCAATATCAAAGAACGTACTGCATCTACAAAGAGATTTTGAGTCATCATCCAAAAGCAATTGTATCGGAATCCATATCGGGTCATTTTTATATTTCTTCTGTATTTTACTTTTGTTTGAGTCTAGGAAATATAAATGTAAAATCGATCGGGATATTACTCGCTTAGGTTATTTCCAGTCCATATATCCAAAAAGCCTACCTACATCTCAAATCTATATATCCAAACAGCCTACAAACCTTATGCAATTTGGACCCCAAAAATCCTATTCTGGTTTGACAGAATTCAGATAAAACTCTAACCGAGTTCGGTCCGAGATTTTTAAAAATCAGTTCCCTTCAAATTTGTATCCAACGTTCGTATGCGAGATTTTAGCATCCGAACTCTGCCTGAACTCTGTCCGAGTTCGGTAAGGAAAAATACTATAAATAGAGAAGAATTTTCACATTTCTAATCACTCATTCACTCTTCTCTCTATCTATTCCTAAAGTGTTTTTTCTAGTGATCTAAAGTTTTCACATTTCACCTATACTACTCTTAGCCAAAGCCAGTAACGTCTTGTTCGATTTAGAGTCTTTGCTTTACAGAGTTGTAAAGAGGTCGCAAGTCAGAAAACTTTTCAGTTTTCGGAGTCGGTTGTCCGCTCGTCACCATGCACGATGTTGTGAAGTCGGTCGTACACTTGTCGCCAAGTATGATGTTGTAAAGAGGTGACAAGCTCTCATTTAGCTTGCAAATAGTAGATTAACAACGGGCAAGAGTACTCGTGACAGGATTAGTCCTCTCAGAGGGAAATCAGTATATATCGCGGTGTTCACTGAATTCGATTTTCTATCTCTTACTGCAATTTAAATTACTATCTCTTATTTTCTGCCATAGATTATAACTGTTTATTTTTAAATTGGTGATTATTTCTGCTGCACTCGTACACACTCTATTCACCCTCCTCTAGAGGTGCTCAACGGTCCTACAATTGGTATCAGAACAGGTTATATTCTTATATAACACTCTAGAAAGTATATATGGTAGCCGTAAAATCAATATTCAACGGTTAAGGGCAATCCACAGATAGACTCCCACTATTTGATGGAACAAACTATACTTATTGGAAAACACGAATGAGTTTTTTTCTAAAGTCTCTTGACTTTGCTCTTTGGTCTATAGTAATTGACGGTTATAAAAAATCGGTACCAGTAGTGATTGAAGGTATACTTATAGACAAGCCACATGACAAATACACAGACGAAGAAAAGACAAAGGCTAGTCTAGATGCACGTGCCATCAATGCACGATTCTGTGCAATTGACAAGACATAGTTTAATCGTATTTCTACCTGTACTACGTCTCATGATATTTGGAGACTCCTTGAGGTAACTCATGAAGGTACTTCCCAAGTGAAGGAATCCAAAATTAGCAGATTAACATAGGAATATGAATCATTTAAGATGAAACCCGACGAGTCAATTACACAAATGTTTACTCGTTTCCTAAATATTACTAATCCTTTGCAATCTCTTGGTAAGGACTAACCATAAGAAGATCAGAAATGTGCTACGGGCTCTTACCAAGAATTGGAACCCAAAGGCAACTGCAATCATTGAAGGAAACAATCTCACCACAATGACTCTGGAGACACTTATGGGCAAGCTGATGACCCATGAGTTGGACCTACAAGAATTTGAAGAAGCAACCCCAAGGAAAACTCTATCACCTTTAAAGTACAAGCCAAAAGAGTTGCAAACAATAATTCTGATGAAGAATCATCAAGTGGTGATGAGCAAGCCCTGCTAGTAAGGAACTTCAGGAAATTCTTAAAGTTTGAGAGATCAAACCAAAAGAAGTACGTCCATGAAAGCAATGAAAGAAGAAACAATAGTCAGGGCATATGAAGGACTGTCTACTGTCAAAGAAAAGTAGTCCATATGATAGATCAAGATTAAGCAGGAAAGCTACAACTGGTCGAAAGTATGCAAACACAAGCATCTGGCATGAAAGTGATGCCAGTGAATCAGAAAAAGAGGACAGACCCTGCAGCATTGCTAATGTCTGTCTTATGGCATTCAATAAGGTATCATCTAACCCTCTATATGATGACTTTACTTTCGATGAGTTAGAAAATACCTTTAGCGAACTACTTGAAGAACACATAAATATATTAGACAAGTATAGGCAATCTCGTAAAGAGGTTAAGGCATGCACAACCGAAGTAGCAAGATTGTCTAATCTTCTCGAAGATATTAAAGAGACATCTACTACCGGTAACACGGATGAGATAGCCAAGCTCAAAGTAGACTGTCATGAGGCTATCCTCACCATCGAAAAGAAAAAAAGAGACTATGTCAAAATACAAAAGCTTTATGACAAGAGTATAAGAGGTATTTAGTCACAGAGCAAAGACTCGTTGATATGACTGCTAAATATGAGGAGTCTTGTGCGGTCTCTAAAAAGTTAGAGATCAAGTTAGGCAAGCAGGCCATCCCTATTACACATCCTAAAGTTAGTCCTAATGCTAAGCAAACATCTAAGAGGGACTAAACCACAGAAAGCACGCAAGCAACACGTTAATTATAATTATGCTTTCACTTATAGGTTTCCAAAGAAGACACAAATGCACGTCAACACAGAAACAAAGAGAACTTTTTAAAACTTACTTGCACGTACTGTGGTTCTTACGGGTATATATCAAAGTACTGTCTAACAAGAATGCTTGTTGACAATCAAACACTTATTTAGAGACCTAAGACTAATCAACATGGACCCTTCAAGAAATGGGTACCAAAGGATTCATCTACTGTTCTGTAGGTGGACCCTCAACCCTCTCATGCTAGAAGCAAGTGGATCCTCGACAGCGGATGTTCGTGGCACATGACTGGTTATGCATCTTTGTTTGCTACGCTATCGATGAAGAAAGAAGGATACGTTTCCTTCGAAAATAACCTGAGAGGTGATATAATTAGAAATAGAACTGTTGGTATGTCCCCTTACCCAGTAATAAAAGATGTTTGTCTAGTTACGGAGTTGAAACATAACCTATTGAGCATAAGTCATTTGGCAGACAATGGTTATGGCTTCAACTTTGTAAAAGATAAATATACTATATATGAAATGTCATCTGGTAATCCCGTATATGAAGGGATTATGGAAGACAACATTTATGTTTTTTTAGAGAGTACTAACAATGCAGGGAGGTACCTGGTAGCAAATCAAGATGAAAGCTGGCAATAGCACAATAGGCAAGGACATGCAAATCTGGATACTATCTCACGACTATGCACCAAAAAGTTGGTAAAAGGACTCCCTGAAATCACATTCAGAAGAGATATGGTATGTGCTGACTGTGAAAAGAACAAGGCAACCAGGTCAACTTTTAAATCCATCAACGCTGTAATACTTCTAGACCCTTGCAGTTAATTCATATGAATTTATTTGGTCCTAGTAGAGTCGCTAGTCTTGGCAGTAAGCTATACGCCTTTGTGATTGTTGATGATTTCTCTCATTCTACATGGGTTACTTTTTATCAAATAAAAGTGATGCTATTTTTGAATTTCAGATATTTTGTAAACAGGTACAAAACGAAAAAGGCTTCATGATTACTCGTATCTGAAGTGATTATGGTGGCGAATTCGTAATTGCTGATTTCAAAAAGTTTTATGATGATAGTTGACATTGCCACAAGTTTTCTTGTCCTAGAACTCTCTATCAAAATAATGTTGTGGAGCGAAAGAATCGTACTCTTAGCGAGATAGCTAGAGTCATGCTGAATCAGCATAATCTTCCTAAATATTTTTGGACAGAAGCTGTTAGTACAGCCTGTCATATTTTAAAATACAAGTGGCCGAACTCTGGCAGAACTCAGACCGAGTTCAGATCGAGTTTGTTTGACGTCGGTTCATTTTTTCAGAACAACACATCCGGCCCTAGCTTCCTATATAACTCCATCTTCCCTTTCGTTTTTCTTCACACCCGAACAAAAATCCTCTAAAACCCTAATTTTTAACTACTTCAAGCTACCTTTCTCCTTCCTCCTTAGATCTATGAAGCTCAAGGTGACTTTCTCCATCCCTTCTCCATTATCTTAAGGTATTTCTTTCTCTTTCTCTTTTTCCTCTACGGCTCCCAAACTCCATAAGAGAAAGAAAGTAACTTCCACGGCTGGTTCATCTTCAACCTCTTAATATGAACCGGTGAACGCATTGAGTCCTGCTCGTCCTTCCGACGAAGAGGATTATGACTCTAGATTATTTCCATCTTTGGAATTTTTGGATTCGTGGTTCAACTCTTTCTCGTCTCGGGAAATCTGTCCCGGACGATCTGTTAATTTTATTGTTTCTTCAGAGTATGCCTCCACTTTCGATAGACTTGGTCTCCGGGATTTCTTTGCAACTGCTGACAACATTTATGATAACGTCGTTCGAATGTTTTATTGCAACATGCAAGTAAAACCCGACGATAGTATATATTCTTGTGTCGTCGGACATAAAATTGAATTAAACTCAACTGACCTCAATGAGTATTTTTATATGCCAGATCTCGACGAGGTGTTAGTTGACATTCATTGTGTCCAATTTCCCGAAGATATGACCCTTAACTCTCTTAAGGTTGTAATGTGTCATCCTAACCCTGTCCCTCACAGTGGTAGGATTTTCGTAAAGCACCTTAACCAGAACTTTTATGAGTTACATTGTTTTATTTTCTCTGCTTTGCTTCCCAAGACGGGATCTTCTGACGAGATCACATTTTATGAGATGTCTGCCATGTACCACCTTTATTTTGGTATTCTTTTTTCTGTCCCCAAGACTTTTATGGCTTGGATGATCGGTTGCAGGCGTGTGGGGCATAATCTTTTGTACCCCATGCATCTCACAGCTATCTTTAGAAGATTTTAGATCGACCTTTCCTTGTTTCTTCGTCATCTTCTGAGCTGACCTTCTGAGCTAACTAGATCTAGGAAATATCCTCTGCCTCCACCTTCCCTCGGTGCTGCTCCTGCAGAGGCACAGGCCGATCTATATGTTCCTCCTTCTGTACCTGCTGTTCATGCTCCTGGATTGGACCCACAGTTCTATCAATGCTTTGATGATTTTGTCACCTTCTCTGGACAATATCATCAAAGTTATGTTGCTGCTGAGTTTCATCATACCTCACAGGTTTACGTATTGAGGAACAACATTGTTGATCTACACTGGAGTCTGGTGCATCACCCTACTGCTCCTGTTCCGATGATCCATCATCCTGGCTTCGATGCACCGTGGTTCGATGATCCGACTACCTACGAATACTTTGATTCGACTACTGCCTACTTCGATCCTCAGCCACTTGCTCTAGCCGATGATGATGATACTCAGATGTGATACGAGCATTCAGTTTAGAGTTTTTGAGATTTTATTTTGCTAGTGATGGTCTATGTAGTTGTACATTGTAGTAGTCCAAACTTTCATAGTTGGACTCTTTATTTAGTAGTTTTTATCAGTCATAAACTCTTTCAGTTATGACTTTTATGCTGTACTTTCTTTCAGTTCCATTTCATGCTATGTGAGCTTTTCAGTTTATTCTCTTCTGCTGCTAGATCTACTATGTTATGACTTGTGTTTTGTGGATAGTACTCTTTTTCTTTCCTTGTCTTTATTAAAATTGTTGGCTTCACACATTGCGGGGAAGCTATTCATTTTGCGTAAATGACAAAGGGGAATAAGAACAATACCAAAATCAAAAATTTCAAATGACAACAACTACAATTAATGAATAAGTCAGGTATATTATTTTAAAATTACATTTTAGTTTTATTTTGGTATAGACTCAATTTTGTCAATTATCAAAATGGAAGAGATTGTTGGCCCATTGCCTAAATGGTCACACCTGATTTTGATAATCATCGACGACTTAAGTCGATATGCAAAATATACGACTTGCTACTAATATTACAGGTCACTGAAATCAATATCAAAGAACGTACTGCATCTACAAATAGCTTTCGAGTCATCATCTAAAAGCAAATGTATCAGAATCCAGATCGAGTCATTTTTACATTTCTTCTGTATTTTACTTTTATTTGAGTCTAGGAAATGTAAATGTAAAATCGATCGGGATATTACTGGCTTAGTTTATTTCCAGTCCTCCTATTCAAAAAGCCTACCTACATCTCAAATCTACATATCCAAATAGCCCGCAAACCCTATGCAATTTGGACCCCAAAAATCCTATTCTGGTTTGATAGAATTCGGATAGAACTCCAACCGAGTTCGGTCCGAAATTTTTGAAAATCAGTTCCCTCCAAATCTGCATCCAACATTCGTATGCGAGATTTTAGTATCTGAACTCTGCCTGAATCTTCCCGAGTTCGGTCAGAAAAAACTTTATAAATAGAGAAGGATTTTCACATTTCTAATCACTCATTCACTCTTCTCTCTATCTATTCCTAAAGTGTTTTTTCCAGTGATCTAAAGTTTTCACACACTACTAAAATACAACAATTTGGCGACGGACAATTAGCGACGGATCTTATCCATCGGACATAGCGACGGACTAGCGACTTACCTCGTTACAGACTACCGTCAGAAAGCAATGGATAATTTTTGTGTGTGTCAAAATCAGTCGCACATCCGTCGCTCATTTGACAAAAATTGAGCGACGGATTGATGTCCGTCGCTAATATGTCGCACATTTTGGCGGCAAAAACTGGAGAAAATGGTGCGATAAATTAGTGTCTAACTAGCGACGGCCGTTCCGTCGGTAATCTAGTGGCTATTTAGCGACTACCTAGCGACGAATATATCCGTCGGTAGTCCGTCGCTAAATACTGTAACCTAACTTAAATTGAACCGACGGAGGAGAATTTTTTATTCCCCCCAAAAAGACTCTCTCTCTTCCCCCTCTCTCTCTCTCTCCGGCGGCGAGCTTTCTCCGACGGGTCACATTCTCCGACGAAGCTCTCTCCGACGGGTCTCTCTCTCTCAGGTATGCTCTCTCTCTCCCCCTCTCTCTCAGGTATGCTCTCTCTCTCTCCCCCTCTCTCTCTGTTTAGCATAACATATAGGGTTTCAGATTGGTAGGGGGGTCGGCTGTCGCTGGGGCCGAAGGGGTAGGGGGGAGGGTGTGGAGACGGGGGAGGAGGGGGGAGGTTGTTGAGGGCGGGGGGCAGGGTAGGGTTTAGGGTTTCGGGGCATGGGTAGGGTTTCGGGTGGGGAGGGTCGGCTGTCGCGGGGGCCGACGGTGAGGGGGGAGGGAGGGGGACGGGGAGTGGATGGTGTTGGGTGCGGGACAGGGGGCAAGGGTAGGGTTTAGGGTTTGCTATCGGACTATCCCTATGATTATCGGCATCGGGGGTATCGATAATATTGGTGGTTTCGGATCGGAGTATCGGATTTTTTGGTATCGAAAAACAAATAGCTATTAATAAATTATTAATATTAATAATTTATTAAAGTATCGGCCGATACCGATACCGATCGGAGTATCGGACTATTCTTATGAGGATGGTTTAAAGTACCGGTCGATACCGATCCGATACTGTCGATACCGGTACGGTTTGGCATATCCCGCTCCAATATTGACCGATACCCGATACTGACCGATACCCGATACTGACTGATACCGATCCGATACTGTCCGATACCGATACAGTTTGGCATGTCCCAGTATTGTTATCGGACTATCCCTATGAGTATCGGCATCGGGGGTATCGATAATATTGGTAGTTTCGGATCGGAGTATCAAATTTTTTGGTATCGAAAAACAAATAGCTATTAATAAATTATTAATATTAATAATTTATTAAAGTATCAGCCGATACCGATACCGATCGGAGTATCGGACTATTCTTATGAGGATGGTTTAAAGTATCGGCCGATACCGATCCGATACTGTCGATACCGGTACAGTTTGGCATATCCCGCTCCGATACTGACCGATACCCGATACTGACCGATACCGATCCGATACTGTCCGATACCCTATATTACTCTTATCCAAAGCCAGTAGCGTCTTGTTCGATTTAAAGTCTTTAGTTTACAGAGTTGTAAAGAGGTCGCAAGTTAGAAAACTTATTAATTTTTGGAGTCGGTCGTGCGCTCGTCACCAAGCACGGTATTGTGAAGTCGGTCGTGCACTTGTCGCCAAGTACGGTGTTGTAAAGAGATGGTAAGCTCTTATTTAGCTTATAAATAGTAGATTAATAGCGGGCAAGAGTACTTACGACTAGATTAGTCCTCTCAGAGAAAAAATTGTATATATCGTGGTGTTCAGTGAGTTTGATCTTCTATCTCTTACTACAATTTAAATTACTGTCTCTTATTTTCTGCCATAGATTATAACTGTTTAATTTTTAAATTGGTGATTATTTTTGCTGCACTCGCACACACTCTATTCACCCCTCTTTAAAGGTGCTCAACGGTCCTACAATTGGTATCAGAGCAAGTTATATTCTTATATAACACTCTAGAAAGTATATATGGTAGCCGTAAAATCAACATTCAACGGTGAAGGGCAATCCAAAAATAGATCCCTACTATTTGATGGAACAAACTACACTTATTAGAAAACACGAATGAGTTTCTTTCTAAAGTCTCTTGACTTGATCTTTGGTCTATAGTAATTGACGGTTATAAGAAATCGGCACCAGTAGTGATTGAAGGTATACTTGTAGATAAGCCACACGACAAATACACAGACGAAGAAAAGACAAAGGCTAGTCTAGATGCACGTGCCATCAATGTACTATTCTGTGCAATTGACAAGACGGAGTTTAATCGTATTTCTACCTGCTACGTCTCATGATATTTGGAGACTTCTTGAGGTAACTCATGAAGGTACTTCCTAAGTGAAGGAATCCAAAATTAGCAGACTAACACAGGAATATGAATCATTTAAGATGAAACCCGGCGAGTCAATTACACAGATGTTTACTCGTTTCCTAGATATTACTAATCCTTTGCAATCTCTTGGTAAGGACAAACCATAAGAAGATCAGAAAGGTGTTACGGGCTCTTATCAAGAATTGGAACCCAAAGGCATCTGCAATCATTAAAAGAAACGATGTTACCACAATGACTCTGGAGACACTTATGGGAAAGCTGATGACCCATAAGTTAGATCTACAAGAATTTGAAGAAGCAACCCCAAGGAAAACTCTATCGCCTTTAAAGTACAAGCCAAAAGAGTTACAAACAATGATTCTGATGAAGAATCATCAAGTGGTGATGAGCAAGCCCTGCTAGTAAGGAACTTCAGGAAATTCTTAAAGTTTGAGAGATCAAACCGAAAGAAGTACGTCCATAAAAGCAATGTAGAAGAAACAATAGTCAGGGCATATGAAGAAGGACTGTCCACTGTCAAAGAAAATTAGTCCATATGATAGATCAAGATCAAACAGGAAAGCTACAACTGGTCGAAAGTATGCAAACACAAGCATCTGGCATGAAAGTGATGCCAGTGAATAAGAGGAAGAGAACAGACCCTACAATACTGCTAATGTCTGTCTTATGGCATTCGATAAGGCATCATCTAACCCTCTATATGATGACTTTACTTTTGATGAGTTAGAAAATGCCTTTAGCGAACTACTTGAAGAACACAAAAATGTGTTAGATAAGTATAAGCAATCTCACAAAGAGGTTAAGGCATGTAAAACTGAAGTAGCAAGATTGTCTAATCTTCTCGAAGACATTAAAGAGACATCTACTACCGATAACACGGATGAGATAGCCAAGCTCAAAGTAGACTGTCACGAGGCTATCCTCACCATCGAAAAGAAGGAAAGAGACTATGTCAAAATACAAGAGCTTTATGACATAGAGAAGAAGAGGCACTTAGTCACAGAACAAAGACTCATTTATATGACTGCTAAATATGAAGAGTCTTATACGGTCTCTAAAAAGTTAAAGATCAAGTTAGGCAAGCAGGCCATCCATATGACACAACCTAAGGTTAGTCTTAATGCTAAGCATAGATCTAAGAGGACTAAACCACAAAAAGCATGCAAGTAACACATTAATCATAATTATGCTTTCACTTATAGGTTTTCAAAGAAGACACAAATGCATGTCAATACAGAAACAAAGAGCACTTTTTTATAACTTACTTGCATGTACTGTGGTACTCACGAGCACGCATCACAGTATTGTCTAGCAAGAAAGCTTGTTGACAATCAAACACTTGTTTGGAGACCTAAGACTAATCAAAATGGACCCTTCAAGAAATGGGTACCAAATGATTCATCTACTTGTTCTGTAGGTGGACTCTCAACCATCTCATACTAGAAGCAAGTGGATCCTCAATAGCGAATGTTCGTGGTACATGACTGGTAATGCATCTTTGTTCGCTATGCTATCAATGACGAAAGAAGGATACGTTTCCTTCGGAAATAACCTGAGAGGTGATATAATTGGAAATGGCACCATTGGTACGTTCCCTTACCCAGTAATAAAAGATGTTTGTCTACTTACGGAGTTGAAATATAACCTACTGAGCATAAGTCATTTGGCAGACAATAGTTATGGCATCAACTTTGTAAAAGACAAATGTACTCTATATGAATGTCATCTAGTAATCCCGTATATGAAAGGATTATGAAAGACAACATTTATGTTTTCTTTTTAGAGAGTACTAAAATTGCAGGAAGGTTTTAGTAGCAAATCAAGATGAAAGCTGGCTATGGCACATGAGGCTAGAACATGCAAATATAGATACTATCTCACGACTATGCACCAAAAAGTTGGTAAAAAGGCTTCCTGAAATCACATTCAAGAGAGACATGGTATGTGCTGACTGTGAAAAGAACAAGGCAACAAGGTCAACTTTTAAATCCATCAATGTTGTAAATACTTCTAGACCCTTGCAGTTAATTCATATGGATTTATTTGGTCCTAGTAGAGTCGCTAGTCTTGGCAGTAAGCTCTACGCCTTTGTGATTGTTGATGATTTCTCTCATTTTACTTGGGTTTACTTTTTATCAAATAAAGGTGATGCTATTTTTGAATTTCAGATATTTTGTAAAAAGGTACAAAACGAAAAAGGCTTCATGATTACTCGTATCCGAAGTGATCATGGTGCCGAATTCGTAAATACTGATTTCAAGATGTTTTGTAATGATAATGGACATTACCATGGGTTTTCTTGTCCTAGAACTCCCCAACAAAATGTTGTTATGGAGCGGAAGAATCGTACTCTAAGCGAGATTGATAGAGTCATGCTGAATCAGCATAATCTTCCTAAATATTTTTGGACGTAAGCTGTTAGTACAACCTGTCATATTTTAAATAGGGTGTTTATTCGATCTATCTCGAAGAAAAGACCATATGAGCTGTGGTTTGGAAGGATTCCAAATATTTCCTATTTTAAAATTTTTAGATGTCGCTGTTTTATCCTGAACACCAAGGACAACTTGGAAAAGTTTGACTCTAAAGCAGATGAAGGAATATTTCTTGGATATGCTGCTAAGAGTAAGGGATATAGGGTATTTAATAAAAGATCTATGATTGTTGAAGAAGATATTAATTTTACTTTTGATGAGCTCAATAGTCACAGATCTAGCGACAATGATGATGAAGATGCACAGGTTAAATCTAAGTCATCTAAAGATACTGCTACCAAAGAGAGCCATGTGGAAGATCTAACAAATATGTTCAAATCTTGGAAATTCTTTCCAGATTATCCAGAGATGCTCATCATAGATGATGTATCAAAAGGTGTAAGTACACGTTCTTCTAGTAAAGACACTGATATAGTAGCTAATGTAGCCTTTATATCTCAAGTAGAACCTAAGGCAGTAGCAGATGCTTTTAATGATGAATTTTGGATTGATGCCATGCAAGATGAACTTAATCAATTTGAGAGAAACCAAGTTTGGGAACTTGTTCCTAAACCTATTGGTCAATCGATAACTGATACCAATTGGGTGTTTCGAAATAAATTAAGTGAGGAGGGACAAGTTCTATGCAACAAAGCACGTCTAATGGCCCAAAGTTATAATCAAGAAGAAGGTATTGATTATGACGAGACATATGCTCCTGTTGCTAGACTATAAGCTATCCGCATGTTTTGTGCATTTGCATATTTTTATGATTTCTAACTATTTCAAATGGACGTGAAAAGTGCTTTTAAAATGGATTTTTGAAAGAAGAAGTTTTTGTGAAATAATCCCCTGGTTTTGAAGATTTTCAAAAACTCAATCACGTCTTCAAACTTAGGAAAGCACTCTATGGACTCCACCTCGTGCTTGGTATGAACGCCTAAGTGCCTTTCTCCTTGAAAATGGATTTTCAAAAGGAAGAGTTGATACTACTTTATTTATCCAGTCTTCAGATGATGATATTCTTCTTGTGCAAATTTATGTTGATGACATAATATTCGGTTCTACTAATAAAAAACTTTGTCAAGAATTTGCTAAGTATATACAGAGTGAGTTTGAGATGAGTATGATGGGAGAACTGAACTACTTCCTAGGACCCCAGATCAAACAACACTCATAGGGAACATTCATCAACCAAGCTAAGTATAGAAAGGATTTACTGAAGGAGTATGACTTCGACAACGTAAAGCCTATCGGAACTCCAATGGCTACATCAACCCGGCTTGACATTGATGAAAGTGGCAAACCAGTTGACCAATATAAGTATCGAGGTAGATTGGTCGTTAATTATATTTAACTTCTAGTCACCCTAATATCATGTTTAGCATTTGCATCTGTGCTAGATATCAAGCTAATCCTAAGTAATCACACTTATGTGCTGTTAAGCGTATCTTCCGATACCTTAAGGAAACTTCTATAGTCGGCTTGTGGTATCCCAAAGCCACATCTTTTTACCTAGTCCGTTATTTAGATGCTGATTTTACAGGATGCAAAGTAGACCGTAAAAGTACCATCGGTACATGTCATTTCCTAGGCAAAGCTTTAGTCTCCTGGTTTAGCAAGAAGCAAAATTCTGTAGCGCTAACAATGACTGAGGCTGAGTATATCGTCGTAGGACATTGTTGTGCTCAAGTTTTATTGACAAAGCAAACCCTAGAAGACTATAGTCTGCACTACACAAAAATTCCCATATTTTTTGATAACACTAGCACGATGAATTTGACTAAGAACCCTGTTTGTCACTCATGCACAAAGCATATAGAGATACGTCATCACTTTTTACGTGATCACCAACAGCACGAGGATACTTGCTTAGAATTTATTGACACAGATCATCAACTAGCACATATTTTCACAAAATCGTTGGCTGAAGACCGTTTCAATTATCTGCGACATGAACTAGGCATACTTGAATTTTTAGATTCATAATGCATTATGTTTAATAAAAATTCTTATAACTTACGATTTTGACATTTATTAATTGAGGTTATTTTGGATACAATCAGAAAGGCCCCTTTTGTCAAAAGGATGTAAGAGTTTAAGCAATACGGTGCCAAGTATCTTCGGACTTCTGCTAGCTGGGATCCGGCCCCTACAGGTAACCCAAATTAATGAATATTATTAAATTGAAGAATTAAAGGTTGTTAAGTATATTTATTATTCATTATGCATAAAATGAATTGGAAATACAAGTGGCTGAACTCTGGCAAAACTCGGACCGAGTTCGGTTGACGTCGGTTCATTTTTCCAGAATAGCACAGTCGGCCCTAGCTTCCTATATAGTTGCTGACCCTCGAAAGACCAAAAGTGAATATACCAACCTGAATATTGATGTTTCAATAATGTAGTTGCATATATTTTAAAGTTGCAAACCTCTATAAATTATAAACTTTTAGAGTGTGTGCCGTAAGTTTCTCCAATCCGTAGGGTGACTATGGATGTCTGGTTGTCCTACATAGACCTGAAGTTCTATAGACATATTTAATAGTTTACAATGCTGCTACACACACAATCCTTATTTATAGGATCTTTCTCCAACAAGAATACTAGATCGAATGTAGTATCCATGATAGCTGATCTTGCTCACATTAATTAAAGGCTCCGACAAAGCATATTTTACCCAACATATACATAATGTGTCATACTCTTATAATTCTAGAAGGATCTGAGTTTTAAGGATATAAAAAAATGGGTAAACTTTGAGAAAGTGAAATAATGAATAATTTTGTGTAACCATTCGTCTAAGAGAACCAGAAGTTCGTCTAAGAGAACCAGAAGTTCATCTAAGAGAACCAAAAGTTCATCTAGATAGATCCTTCAGCTATTCAGTAGAGATATACATCACTCACATTAAGGATGTCAAGTCACATACTATCATAAGCCAGAAGCTCAATCCTATATCATGAGCTAGAAGCTAAATCTTAAGGGTCTATTGTGAGCCAGAAGCCGAATGATCCTTTAACTTTTAAATTATGACATGATCGACAACGCACCAAAAATAATGATGATGAAAATTATGAAAACTAATTCGTGTGATCATCTCTTACCAAATTGCAGCATACACTCTTGATCTCAAGAATAAGTTTGTTTCTAAACCATAAATCCTGAAGATTGTATCTGAAGAACTAGTAGCATAGTTTTGAATTGCACCTTTTTGGCTTACACACACACACACACACACACACATATTGAAACTATAATATTGGCATCTATGTTTTTGTGAATTATAATCTCCTTAGATTATTATATCTTGTAGACATAATTTTTTTTTGATCTGTCACGTTAATAAGGTAGAATTTCTGCCGTTAGGGAGAGATATAAAGAAGATAAATGTCTTATTCCAGAAGAACTTTATGAATTATCGTTCTAGAAGAACGTCGTGAATTATCGTTCTAGAAGAACGTCGTAAAGCATCGTTCTAGAAGAACATATTACATCATCATTCTCAAAGAACGTTCTAAACATCATTCCAGAAGTAGGTGTCACAGACTTCGTAGAGCTCGTCCACTGGCCCCTTCGCCCTTAGGATCACCCGGGGGTCATCATATCCTGATTTCCTCATATTAAGAAAAGAGGAAGCAATAGCAAAATAAGAGTCGAGGGGAGGAAGCTGTGGTAATATAAAAGAGAGATTTTTGAATTTTAAAGGAGTAGTTTTGAGATTGGGCTTTGGGGAATTTGGAAGGAGGAGGAAAATTGGAGATGGAGGAGAGAGGGAAGAAGATGAGACTAAAAATTGAGAGGGCTGAGAGGGAAAGTAAATTTTCAAGCGGGAATTTTTTTACCTATTAATTATTAACTTTTTCTTGACTGTCGGAAAATAATCGTTAATAAAATCAACAAGTTTTTTGACGGTTGTGGATTTCATGGCAGATTGTTAAAATCGTCAAGAACAGCTTTTTTGATAGTTTAGTACGACAGTCAATAAATAGACCTTCAAGAAAGACTTTTTTTTTCTTGTAGTGCCTCCTCACATTTTTAA
Organism: Iris pallida; assembly: GCA_029216955.1. Classification (NCBI taxonomy): domain Eukaryota; kingdom Viridiplantae; phylum Streptophyta; class Magnoliopsida; order Asparagales; family Iridaceae; genus Iris; species Iris pallida. Next base: position 246,604 of record JANAVB010013042.1, on the reverse strand, counting down.
ATCTCCTAGCATATTGGGACCAGCTAGGGCCATTTATCAGAAGCACATAGAATTAAGAGAATGGTGAATTAAGAGAATGGTATTTTTTTACCAAAACCATACAACCAACAATACACATAGAATCTAACAGAAGTTTTTCTAAACCATTTTCCAAGGCCCTAGTGACTGAAAAATTATATGGCGCTTAAACAAAAAGGAAATAATATAGAAAAGAAACATGAAGTTAATTTAACTTCAATATCAAGAATTAAAACTATTAATAGTGTAAAAATAAGCTCCCCAAATTAGTATTAAATTCATACTAAGACTTTAAATTGAGTGCATGGTATATTTACGATGAATACGTACATTCTTTTAATAATAAATATATTTTTTACGCTAAAAGATATAGTTTCTCGTAAATAAAAATTTATTTCCAACAACAACTACGACCCCTAACAAAAACAAACATTACTTCTGATAATAACTAATTGGTATCGAAAATAGTCAACTAATTTCGATGACTTATACAATCCCTCGAAAAAACCTATACTTTCACCGATAATATCTACTTTATCTCATAAATAGAAAATTATTTCTAAAAATATCTAATTCCTCTCACAAATAAAGTACTATTTAAGATCAACTGTAATTGCCCTCGCAATTAGTTTACTACTGTAGGTGCTCAAAATTCTGTCTTTTTTAGGTGCCTAACACACTTAGGCGCCCACTGTTTCTTAGGCGCCTAACATTCTTAGACGTCCATTACTTTTAGGAGTTCTGTTCTCCTAGGCTCCTTATGCATTCAGGTGCCCATCTCTCTGAGGCGCCCTTACCCATTTAGGCGCCTACTGCTATTAGGCGCTCAACTTTTCCAGGTGCCTACTTCCTTGGGTGCCTTTCTCAAAGTACTCAGTTCCCTGCTGACGTGTTAATTTGCCATGCATACTGAACGTGGTGCACTACTCCGAATTCCCTGAGGAACGTGTCCATCATTTGGCCACGACAATGCGCCTATTTTGTATTGGCGCCACATGACAAAGGCGCCCCTGCTTAAAAATGGCACCTAGTGGCTTAGGCACCTATCCAGAGAAAGTTACATACTTTGGATAACTGTCAGGTGGTTATCTCTTGGATCTATAAATATAGCTCGACTCCCCCAACATACAGATAGAAAGGAGGGGTATAATTTTAATACGCATCACACTTCCATCTTCTGCAATCATCAATTCTCAAGAGCAAGTTCTTCAACCGTTAATCGAAGTTCTGTCGATACTTCTACACGGCTGAGCCATACAGAAGATTCCTCGTCAACAGAAGCTCTGAGACACAGTGACAAGCTTGCTTTCATCCACAATCGCCTCGTCAAAGGGACAAAGCGGTCGTCAATCAGACCGAACTCCTACAGTTGTACTTTCCCAGAATTCATTGTACTCGTGTACGATTCTTTAAAGTTTGTAATAAAAACACTTTTTGTTTTTTTGCAAACAAAATGGTGACTCTGCTGGGGACGACTTTCTTCTCCAATGAGAAGGTGACAACTCAAGGCGATTCATTATCGATTGGCACTAAGAAAGGAATATTGGTTGTTAAATTCGACCAAACAGCATTCGAAAAGATGCTAAGTGCTCCTAGTGCTAAGCGTGCCCCTATTTCTGCAAACATGGCGCGTATAGCCACTATGACCAAAGCTAGGCGTGCTGTACAAGTGGCGAACCACTATCTGAAGAGGCGCCTCGAATGGGTGCCTAGGTCTGCTGGTGCACCACAAGGAGATAGACGCCCACTTGAGGGCGCCTATTCTCTCCAGACCACTGATCCCACCTCTGTTGTGATGCCTAAATCTTTGGACGCATCATCTGGAGATAGGCTCTCGCTTGAGGGCGCCCATTCTCTTAAATCTGCCTCTGTTGTGATCCCCAAATCTTTGGGCGCATCATTTGGCGATAGGCGCCCACTTGGGCGCCCATTCTCTTCCATCTATTTTGCCAAACCTTGAATCTTTCAGCAAAGGCACTACGGCTGCTCAAAGGCGTCGTATCAGACGTACTAAGAGATTACGTGTACAACAAAAGAGGATACTTCCTACCTCTCATTTGAATAAAAACTTCCTAACATGCGCATAAGTCGTAATGTACGAGAAAAACTCCAAGTGCAACAGACTGAAATGATGATTGATACTGATATACGCACCCATATTAACAGGCGCCAAGCCCAACTTAACCAGAATGTGCCCCCTACTGTTGAACAAGCAATGGCGCCTATAAGTTTCAGGCAACCAAAATTCCCCTCTGCCAATGTGAATCCTGTTCAAAGGGTGACACCTACTACTTCAAAGCGCCCAAAGATGAGTGCTAAAAATCCCTTCACTTATGCTTCTGAATTAGGTGCTTTCTTATAACTTCAAGGAACCAACAAGGCCAGGAATAGGCCACATCTTTCTTCTTCTTCTACTAAGAAAAAATTGACCTCCGTGATCTAATTTCTCAAAAATGGAAGACCGTATCCCCATCTCCACCAATAGTGCATCATTGCAGCTCACATGAGATTACAATCAGGGGCTGTCACAAAGTAGCCAAACGGTCATTTTTTGATCGTCTTACTTTGACCCATCATGTTGAGGTATCTTCAGAAGATGAGTCAGTATATGCCTCTATTAACATGAGAACTCATCGCTCTCATGAGGCTGGGGGTAGCCTAAGACGTACTTTATTTTGAACCTGTACTCATAGACCCACGGTTCGTACACATCGTACATTTGATGGGGTCTATCGAAACACCAGATCAAGGAGTCGAGCCATAATCGGTCAAAAAAATCTTTCCATCTCTTATCCTGGGGGTAGCTTTTTACATGATTTTGACGCCACCAACGAGAGTTCTGAGCAGACTATCTTTTCTTCAATTGCCAGAGAGGTGACTGTATACGCCATCACAAAAGATCAGGATGCTTCCAGTTTTGCTAGCCAGGAGCAACGAATCGCCATGCTAGAAGAGAAATTAAAAATGATGGCTGAAATGGTGGCAAGCATGCACACCAAAATTGTGGCTCAATACACGGTTCCACCGGTTGTGAATACAACCCAAAAACTATATCGACATCTGCTCTTATCAATGTTAGTTTGGGGGTACAGTCTCCTTATATCGTCTCCATACCAGTACAGGTTACTCCAAGTTAGTCTGGGGCTGGGGGTGGTACTTATCATGCAGTCCCTCCTCCTAACATATCCAATCAATCCACTACTATGCAACTATCAGGAGACACTAACGAGGCCGTGAAACTCTTGCATTATCAATTCGAAGCCTTCAAGCAAAAAGACGGCCTGTAGAAGCTTGGTATCAAACAACCATACCCTATTGAGTGGAAAAAGGTATAGTTTCCACCTAAATATAAGCCTCCTACTATAATGTTGTTTGATGACAGTACATCTCCGAATCAATATCTCGATCACTTTGAGATAATGACCGACCAGCTTCAACCTAATGATGCTCTCCTCACAAGAGTCTTTATTGGGTGTTTGAAAGGAGTAGCCTATGACTGGTATCGCAGCCTTCCAGACGGGTGCATTATTCTTTCGCAGTTCTGAAATAGATATTCTTGGAGCGCTTCTACGAAGGAACAAACAACATGACTATGTCGACTTTGATCAAGATCAAACAAAGGTCCAATAAAACTATGGATCGTTTCATTGAGCGTTACCGTCGTGAAGCACTCAAAATGCCTTTGGAAACTCCGGATGTATTAACTATAGATACATGCAAATCAAACTTGTTACCTTTAGTTAGCATGTGGACGGGTTCCACTCAATTTCAAGATTGGCCTTCCTTCATAATAAGCGCTAGAGCAACTGAGAAAAGTGTTGACAAATTCAAACAGTTAGGCATTCAGATGCCTAATCTTGACAAAGATGAACAACAAACAACCAGCAACGGAGGTTACCAGAACAACCGTAAAGGCAAGGAGACTTTGGCTATCAATCTCAAAGGCAAGGAATCTCTGGCTGTCAACATAAGTCAGCCAACGTCTACCCCAAAAATACCACCACCGAGGGCACCACATCCGAAAGAAGAATATTCCTTCGACGAGGATGATATTATGAGCATCTTCGATTGCCTAATCCAGATCAATAAACTTCAATTGCCAGATGCAAAACGGCCAGAGGAAGTCAGTAAGACTGACCATCATAAATATTGTGTCTATCACAGGTTTATTGGATATCCGACTCGAGCATGCTACGTGCTCCAAGAAAAGATCCAAGAGATGGTTAATTCTGGTGCAATCACTCTCCAGCAGGATAAAAAGATTGTGACGTCTAACGTCGTCTCTCTACAATTTAGCAATTTTTCTGCTCAATTTGTACATGATGGTGTCTTCCATATTTCGAGAACTACTATGGAGATTGTAAATCTCCCACCTACATGAACTGATGGTCTGGTTCCTCTTTCTACTGAGAAAGAAGAAATCATGTGGATCCATCCAGACTTGGTATCGAACTTTGAAGCACCATCTTCCTCCAAAAGTCCAAGAAAGCAACCAAGTACAAGTCATGTCATATGATTTCATTGGGTGAACATTGCCTTCCACCCTTAACTGTTACCTTCATCTCGACGGTAGATTCTTCTTCTCCTTCCTCCCTTCTGAGATAGCACTTTCAAAGCCATAAGCCAAATATCAAACAGCTTTCCATCTGTATAGTCCACAGTCACGTGAACTAATGACAAAGATGGGATATGATTTATAAAAGGCCCTCGGCTTGAATAATGGAAAGGGAAACTCCTATACATTTTTAGTAAAGGAACAAAACAAGAAACCACGCTCGATAGTAAGGATGAAAAAGACGATCATGGATGACTACAACTACGTCGTTATAGTCGACCATCTAAAGAAATTATTTAAAAGATGGGCAGACGAACTCCCATTCGTACCCCTGCTCCGAAAGAAAAATCATTGCCATATTATAGCAAGACAAAGCGTGGGTTAGGTTATACCTCACCGGTTGTAACTCTAGAGGCCTTTGAGTCTGACAGTGAAGAACGGTCTAATTCTTCTGACTCCATATCGTGGGACTCTGACACTAGTGTCGGACATGTCCATCGAGTGACACTATCTTCTGATATGGTGTCTGCCAAGTTCTCGGAAGATGGCGATGATGACTTTGAGGAAGCTCCTGAAGTAGATCCTTGGGCACAAAGGATGGACACTTAGTGGGAACTTCGTTTCGAACAACGAGAACCACTTACAGAAGATTAATTAATTCAGGTCGATGTTGGAGAAGAAGGTTTGTCTAGGCCAATCTTCATCAGCAAAAGTCTCCCAGAGGCGGATAAACAAGAACTAATTCAGCTTATCCAGGAATATATTGATGTCTTCACTTGGAGTTATAAAGATATGCCAGGATTGGATCCTCAGATCGCAACCCATAGACTCCATATTTGGCCTAATGTTAGGCCAGTCAAACAACAACAACGTCGATTCAAATCTGACATGATGAATGCCATAGAGACTGAAGTTAGAAAACTTATCGCTTATGGCTTTGTTAGAGAAGAACAACATCCCGACTGGGTCGCCAATATTGTCCCAGATATGAAGAAAATGGGGAAGGTCAGAGTCTGCATTGACTTTAGAGACCTCAACTGTAACTCCACTTCCCGATTTTGACAAAATATAAATTATTTTCTAATAATTACAATTATTATTTTTGAGTTTCAAATAATAAATTAGATTAAATAATAATTTTGGTGATTTATCTTGGAGGGAATTAAATTTAAACAGAAATTTCAAATTTAAAAGTTTGTTGTAACAAATTTAGTGGTCCCCACTACTTTTCATTTCTCTAACTGATTTTTTTACTTAATGTCTAATAAATGAAAAGGGGGAGGGGGAATTTGTAAAAACTAATTCGGTGGAAGGGTCGATTTATAAATAGTGAAAAGGGGGAGTATCTTTTTACATATAGGCCATTTGGTGGAAGGCATCTTTTGATTAAATTCCTTTTCTTATTTTAACTCTCCTGAGGAGAGAGAGAGGGAGGAATTCCTCACTCTCGGCTGAATTTTTGAGAGCCGAGCTCTCGTTCTTCCCCATCTTTCCTTTCTCCAATTCTCTGTGGACGAAACCCTAGCTCCGGGTGGTTCCTCCGGCGATTGAGCTTTAGTCTCCGACGATACCAAGCGCGTGTTCCTCCGGCGACTGGGCATAGTTCTCCCTTGGCAGCGCACAGCTGCGTGACTCCTCTTCCGGCGTCGATTCCTTCCGATCGGCGACCGACGAAGGACGGTCGCTCCACCAGGCAGCGACGATGGCGACTAAGGCCGGGCTTCCTCGGCAGTACTCCGGCGGAGTGGTGACTCATCTCAACGGACGACCACGACGAAGCAGCGATGCACGAGCGGGATGGTTCGTGAGTTCCTCGGCGGTGACCTTCGATTTCTAGGACCAGATCTGTTCTCTTAGACTCATACAGCAGCAACCTCAATATCTCGAGATGAAATTCTTGAACATCCTTCCTCGTTTGTTTAGATCTGGAGTCGATCCACTGTCCTTGACCGAGATCTCGTGGATCGGTCAAGTTTTTCTTTGAATCTGAAGATCTGAATCAAGTTGCTGTGTTGGTCAGATCTTGATCAAGAGGAGTCTCGATTGGTAGTTATTCGGAAGATTGTGGCAGGGTCTTCTCGTATCCTTGCTACGAGTCGGACACTGCAGGTATTGTTCTCCTAAACTTTTTTGTCCATTTTTCAATTGAACATGTTGATTGTAATTCCAGCTCTGTGTGTTCTTTTACTTCCTGTATATTTGGGCTGTGCATTCGAGCCCATTCATGGATGACCTGTTGCTAGTTTCTGTGTCAGAGTGTTCCATTGGTTCGTGTGGTGTCCAGTGCGTATCCTGGCATGTCGTGTTTGCGTTGCAGCATGTGGCTTGTCTTCGTGTAGCCGTGTCCAACTTTGTGGCGTGTCCGGGGTGGGAATTAGCAGAGCAGACTCGTGTTCGATCAATTTTGATTATTTCAGTTCCAGTAGAAACCTTCTATTTTATTTTGATTTCATTGGGGTGTATATTCTTTCATTAATTGTATATTCTTTCAATGTCTTCTTTGTATAAATTTTGGTTTTGTGGTTGGGAATGTGTACATTCTGAATTTAATATGTTCTACTCTTCTCCGATTATGAGCCTTCATATAATCTGAAGTTCTCTTTAGGAAGTAGTCGTGGTTATCGGGTTGTGTATGTTCTTATATCTTAAGGGGAACACTACATGCTGGTTGTATGTATATTGTTGGGTTCTGGTATAATTCTGCTGAGTTTTGAATGGCCAAATATATTAGTATAGTTAGATGTTACTTGCAGGTTTCGTTAATTTTGATTGTATAGATTTTTGGTTGCGACCGTGGGGCATGGGAATGAGTTTGACTGTTGCAGACATCATTAATTTTGTTGGTAGTGTTGACTGGTTCTTCACGACTGTTTATTTTCCTTCTATTTTCAGTCTTGGACTTTTCCCTATAGATGACTGAGACTGTGGGACCTATGAGTGTGTTGAAGCTACAGGTTGTCTGTGTATTTGTGTTAAACCTGGAGTTGGCTGTGATAGCTTGGCTTAGACATTCAAGTAAAATACTAGCTCAGTTGACAAGCTATGATGGTTGGAATGATGTACTACATTCTATTTTAATGCTTGGGTTGGTAGCAATAGAGATTCTATTTGTTTGTGCTTGAGCAGTGGTGGGTTACCGGGTTAAGTAATGTCCATTTTATGATAAGTTCAAATTACATTTATTGCTAAAGCTCAATTGGGAAGTCCTGCTTTTTAGTGATTTTAATACTAAGTCTTCCAATATTATATAATAGATTGGTTTTAGAAATTATCTTGGATGATTATTTTAGCTACTACTTTCAAGTTTGATAATTAGGTAATGACTAAGTAAGTATATTTCTCTGGTCATACTATCTAGTTATACTAGGTAAGTTAGAGTATATCTAAAGATTGTTAAACAATTTCTATTTAATTATAATAGTTAGCTGATAAGGATATGTTTGGAAATAAAAGAGATTAATGATTAGAAATTAACCAACTTGTATCCATTAATCAGGTGGATACACAGATCAGCTTCATTACTCGTACTTTTCTGGAGCAAGGCAAGTACATTCTATGGTTTTGATCAGTACATTTTCTTGTTCTTTATTGCTGACACACTGCGACACGTTCATGATCTTTTCTGGCTTGTTCTTTCATGATCTTACTTGCATCTTGGGGTGGGGGAAATACTCTAGATATGTGACCAAACCCGGATACTTATTCATGATCTTTAGCTTAGGCCTCGCACAGTGCACGCGGGTCCTAAGCCGTACCATTACATGATCTTCCAGGATCTTTCATGATCTTTCAGGATCTTTTCATGTTCTTTCATGATCTTACCCATAGCCGGTCACATATTATAGTAGTATTTCAAATATATTACACACATGTTCAGGATTTTGTTCTTACATTAGTTTTCTATGATCCTGATCTTGATATTAGCTATAGTCGTGATCTTTCCTGTATCTTTACATAGTCATGATCTTTCCTGCATCTTTATAGCAGTAGTTCATGTTCTTCATGTCCTTTACATACCTTGTTCTTATCCTGTTCTTTCAGCATTTATTTTCCATACCATGATGTTATTGTTCATTACCTAGAACTGTACTTTGCTCCGCTCATGAATAGGATATGTTGCAGGTATGCTTGCAGGACATTATTCTACTCTATTGGCCAGAGCCCAGGATTTAGCTGAGCAGGATGAGGCTTAGCTTGAGGCTTCAGGTTTAGATTACTTAGCTTTACTTTTAGATATTGACTTTAGAGTTCATAGCACTTTTCATTCCTGTTGATTCTGGTACATTATGATATCCGGATTTGTGGATTATGGTGATCATTCTGGGATACGTTGTAGATGCTGTGATTATATACTTTCATGTTTATCTGGTTAGTTTTCCCTAGCTTGGTACAACTTACTTCATTGTGTCTAACAATGAAGGCTGGGCGTGTCCGACTCGTGTCCGATTATTCGAGAGCGGGTCGTGACATCAACGACGCTTGTCCCAAGGATGAGTTTCCTCTTCCGATCACTGATGTCATGATCGACAATACTTGCGGATTCGAACGAATGTCTTTTATGGATAGACACTCAGGATACAATTAAATCAAGATGCATCCAGAAGATAAGAAACATACATCTTTTCGTATTCCTCTGGGAGTGTATTGCTACACTGTCATGCCATTCGGTCTTAAAATTGCTAGTACAATTTATCAACGGGCTATGAGTACTATATTTTTTGATCATTTACGGAAGACAGTTGAATGCTATGTCGACGATATTGCTGTCAAAAGTCGTCTAAAGGAAGACCACATCCAAGACTTGAGAACTATTTTCGATCTAATATGCCAACATCAACTCAAGATGAATCCCACCAAATCATTCCTGGGAGTCTCTAGTGGCAAATTTCTCGGATTCGTTATTACCTCTAAAGGTATACATGTTGACCCTGAGAAAATCAAATCCATTCAAGAGATGCGTCATCCACGCAACTTAGAAGAGCTACGAGAATTCCAGGAACGGCTTGCGTACATCAGAAGATTCATCTCAAATCTCTCTGGACGCTGTATACCGTTCACTCAACTCATGAAGAAAGGTGTATCTTTTATTTGGACTGAAGAATACCAGCAAGCATTTGAAGACATAAAGCGATATTTGATGATCCCTACAGTTCTAGTACCTCCAGTATCAGGAATACCCTTCTTGATGTATGTTCGAGCAATGAATCCTTCATTGGGTGCATTACTAGCCCAGAAGAATAAAGAGGGTCATGAGAAGGCTATCTATTATCTCAGTCGCACGATGATCAGAGCTGAACATCGTTATAGTCTGGTAAAAAAATAATGTTTAGCCTTGATGTTCGCTGTTCAAAAGGCACGACATTATATCACAGGCCAAACCATTCAGGTTATCTTCCGAGTCAACCCTCTCCGGGTTTTGATGAGGAAGCCCAGTACGCTCAATTCCAGGCTCGCTACATGGGTCATATTATTAGCACAGTATGATATGGTATATGTTCCCCAAAAGTTTGTTAAGGGTCAAGCCCTCGCAGACTTCCTAGCGGCTTATCCAATTTCTGAGACGTCTAAACTCTATGATAAAATTTCTGACGAAACCCTAGAATCTAACATGATTTTTGAAGAATTTCCTACTTGGCGTCTATTCTTTGATGGAGCATCCAGAATCGGACCCAAAGGCACCATCGTCGCTGGAGTCAGAATTGTTCTTGTATCACCCGATGGATTGGCTATTCAAAGAGCTTATTCTCTGGACGAATCATGCTCCAACAATGTGGCAGAGTACAATGCTTTGCTCATTGGTCTCTAACAAGCTAAACAGTTGGATATGAATATCTTGAGGTTTACGAAGACTCTAAACTGATCGTCAACATGTCAGAGGAACGTATGAAGTTCAACATCAGGATCTTGTCCCATATCTCGAGGCAGTAGTTAGAATGGCTACTTCATTCAAAGGCTTCTTCATTAAGCATGTACGGCGAGCATGTAATACAGAAGCTGATGTACTAGCTAATCTTGTTACAGTATTAGCAATTCCAGTCAGAAGACATCAGATGGTTGTTGTCACTAACAGAGAATTATTTTACATCGAGAATAATTCCAATATAGCATTCAGCAGTTCAACAAAAATCAATGTCATGAGTGAAGACTGGATAGCTTCTTTCATTGACTTCGTGGTACATGACATCTTACCTAAAGATCCGAAAGAAGCTACAACTATCCGTCGGCGATCGCTCCAATTCTATTACAATCATACCACCAAGACTCTCTATCGGCGAACGTTTGATGGTCTACTCCTACGTTTTCTGGTGAGAGACGAAGCAAAACAAATACTACGTGAGGCTCACGATGTTATTTGTGGAGCACATCAGCCCGGTCCTAAGCTACATGATCGTATCCGACGTATGGGTTACTATTGATCCACTATGGTATCAAATTCCATTGAATATGCAAGAAAGTGTCGAGCCTGTCCAATCTATACAAATTTCATTCATCAACCATCGAAATTTCTCTATCCGACTGCTGTATTATGGCCCTTTGAAGCTTAGAACATGGATGTCATTGGTCCTATTAATCCACCATCATCTAGAAGACATTGGTTTATACTGGCTATAACCGATTACTTCTCGAAGTGGGCTGAAGCTATACCTTTGGCCAAAGTTAAGACCAGCAGCGTCATCAAGTTCATCAAACATCATGTAATATACAGATTCGGTGTCCTTCGGTGAATCATTCATGATAATGGACTACAGTTTATCAGCCAAAAGTTTACTCGGTTCTGCCACGACAACAAAATCGACAATGTCGCTTCCACGGCCTATAATCCTGCACCTAATGGCTTGGCTGAGGAATTCAACAAGACCATCATTAAACTTCTCAAAAAGTTCATTTCTATTAACAAATGTAATTGGACCGAGAAGCTCGGAGAATGTCTATGGGCTTATCGTACTACCGTGCACAATCCTACCGGTTTTATACCTTTTTTCTTGGTGTACGGGTGTGAAGATGTGTTACCATTGGAAATTCAAATTCCATCCCTGAGAATTACAATTGCCAATGAACTCAAGATCGAGAACAATGATCGTCTTCGGCTTCAGGAGCTTGAAGCGCTAGACGAGAAACGGTTACTAGCTCAACAACATATTGAGCTATATCAAGCCCGTATCTCCAAAGCTTTCAACCGAAAGGTCAAAGTACAAGCATTCCAAAAAGAAGAATTAGTCCTTACTGTCAGACGTCCTATGACTATGACACATATGAGCAAGGACAAATTCGAAGCAAAGTGGAAAGCTCCCTATGTTGTAAGCAAAGTTTTCTCAAACGGAGCTTATCAATTGACCGGGATGGATGTCGAGTGGCTATGATGCCCATCAATAGAAAATTTCTCAAGAAATACTATGTATGAATACAGAGAGACATCATGAACAAAGTATTTTGAATATAGAATGTAAATAAAACTCCTTTTATTGCATAACCAAAACAGAAGGAGATACATAAGATCAAGGAGAGGAATGAGGACCGGAGCCTTCCTGATTAAAGACATAGTTTGTAAGAAGCTCAAAAATGTTATTATCAGATGACACAAATAGTTCGCAGGCAACCTTTCTCAGAGCTTCTTCCTCAGCAGTACTTCCAGGCTCCACAAGTCTGGCAAGAATGTCCTCTTTCGGTCCAGGAGCAGCCGAGCCTTCCTCCGCCTCTTTCTGAATGGGCAACAGAAGCTCGTCAGAACAATCATCCTTGGCAATCTCAGTCTCCAAGATGTCGTCAGTCTCTTTAGGTACATCTTTAGAAGCCATTTGTACTAAAGGGGCAGGTGTTAGCAGCATCTGCAAAAGTTACATACTATTTATAGGCAGAAAGATTAAATAGTCTGTCTTGAGAACCGAAACGATTTCTCCTTGAAAAAGATGTGATCGTTCAGTCATTCATCAAATTTATTCACCTTGTGAATCGATCCACCGGTTAACAAGTGTCTCTCAATAAATTCTCCAGTGGAAGACAATTCAAACTCTCTCATAGAAAGTCACTACATAAATATTCCATCATCAAACATCATCCCCTTTTAAAAAGCCCAGTTGCTTTAGAAAGGATCTTATGACCGATCGCCATGATAAAGTTTATGTCCATCATATCTCTGAAACTTTATCTCCGCCAATTTATTTTTGGAAACATTTTCTTGATTATGTGTTCTTTCGAGAATGAGTCGTTCATATAATTCTTATCACGTCCATAAATACCTCTGATAAGCACACTTAAACAGACGATACTCTTTTCTCATCTGATTCATATATCAAATAAATGCTTTTTCGATGATAAATTTAGATATGCATTAAAAGTTCTACTCACTGTTCAAATTATGAATATCCATGTGGGTACGAAAATACAAAGTCCCAGTGACGCATCTCCATAAAACCATAAATATTCCTTTCAAAAATTATCCTTTATTTCGTTCTTTCTCTACAAAAGGATGTTTACATTTTAATGAAAATCTATTACATCATTGATTTTCATTCTAATGTAACAACAAAGACCTAATGGAAATCTATTACATCTTTGGATTTTTGCCATCTGGTCGTGTTGTTGGTCGCAATTCCTTGTTGTCCCGACCCTCAGTGGTAGGCAGGGCAACAGAATCACTCATGGTCTTCTCTCTAATAAAGGCGAAAGAGAAAATGAAGCCAGAATGATGACCTTCCACCGAAGGTAGAAATACGTTCACTCTTGTGATACGATTCCTAATTCTGCCATCAAAGGAACTCTTCTACCCAAAAACTCAGGTTAGAGTTCACTCCACCATCCAACTCTCCATGTATAAAGGCCCTTCCTACCATCTGAGGGAGGCCTTTCTGAAACATGGGGAGTTCTGAGCTGTCTATTGTGTGAGTTAGATCAATTCATCTTTACGACATCCAAAATCTCCGATACCGGTTCTGGGGAAGCTTGCCAACTGGTTCCCTGAAAGTATTAAAAGGAAGGAAGTTAGCAAATTAATCAGATGAATATATTTAACAGGCACCTTTTTTTCAAAAGTTAGGCGTCCATCTTCAACAGGCGCCCCTTCTCGAAGTCAGGCGTTTGCCTTCAACATGTGCCCCTTTCTCAAAATAAGGCGCTTATCATCAAATATGCGCCTCTTCTCAAAGTCAGGCACTTGCCTTCAACAGATACCCCCTTCTCGAAGTAAGACTCCTATCTTCAACAGGTGCCCTCTTTTTCAAAGTCAAGCGCTTGCCTTCAATGTGCACCTCCTTCTTGAAGTTAGGCACCCTCCTTTCATAGGCGCCTCTATCTCAAATTTGGGCGCTCATCTTCAACGAGCAGACAAGCGCTCATATTTAGGCGCCTTCAGATGCTCAAACAAGCACCTCCTTCTTTAAATTCGTTGCTCATGATTAAAGGCTACTGTATTCGTCTCCTAAAAACTTACTGTCAAGATCACATATATCGATGGTCGTCGATAATCCACACAGCGGCCCAATACTCGACGAAGTGGCATGTGATGGGACGACAGCATGCTGTGGTGACATATAGAAGCTCATAAGCGCCTGATCCTTCTCGACAGCCAAGATCCCGCGGAGCGCCATCGTCGGAGAAGAAAGAATGGCAGAGGAGTTTGGAAGATGAGAGTACAATGGATTCTTTTTTTCTCTCCTTACAACCATTTATAAGCAATTGAAGCTGAAACGGCATGCCGCTTCCTTAGGCGCATATTTTGGGAAAGATAAAATGCAAAAGATTTGAAATCACACATAAATTGCCACGTGTTTCGCAGAAAAGACTAGACATTGAATCAGTCAGATTTGGCGCTATCCACTAGAACCAATAAAGTTTGGGCATTTATTTTTTTCAAACAGTTACGCAACAAAATTAAAGGCGCCAGTATCCAGTAAAGACAAAATTTTCATTGCATAACAAAAAGAAGACAGACCCTATAGACTTAGGCACTATGTCTATTTTTGGAAAGTAAAGTAAGGCGCCTTTATATTACCTCACTTTTTCTCTTCGTCATCGGTTTGACGTAAAGCGGCGTCCAATTCTTCCATGTTGTGAATCCCCGAACGGCACATCAAACGAAGGAATCCCTCTCTGTTCCAAATTGCCACGCTCTTCAGAGGAAGACAATGGCCTACCAATTGATTGATCGAAGACTTCTGGGGTCAAGCTAAAGCGATCTAGGAGATTTCCCGCTCTCAAAAACGGGTCAGCCTCCATCAAGTAAGCCGTAGACACAACATTAGGCCCCCCTCAGGAGCTTTGCCGTCGACGTCAGCACCGACCTCCTTCTCCTTCTTCTTGCTTCCCTTGTATGCCATGAGGATAAACGAGGGTGAAGGCTGTGCAAAAGCCCATTATCATATATATATATATAGTCGAAACCAATCCCGTCGGTGCCTTACATTCCTCATGAAAAGTCGAGTATCATTAATGGAAGCTTAAAATGAGGAAGAAGAAGAGTCGTTCTAGAAAATAGCACCTCTCCATAAATAGGTTCATCGTCGGAAATGAACCAAGAATTTAATGTGCGCCGTCATTCAAAGTATTCCAAATATTTGGGCGCCCAAGTTTGAAAACTTTGAAGGGGGTCTTGTAGGCAATCGAAATTTTGTCTTTCTTAGGTGCCTAGCACACTTAGGCGCCCACTGTTTCTTAGGCGCCTAACATTCTTAGGCGTCTATTACTTTTAGGAGTTATGTTCTCCTAGGCTCCTTATGCATTCAGGCGCCCATCCCTCTGAGGCGCCCTGACCAATTTAGGTACCTACTGCTATCAGTCTCTCAACTTTTCTAGGCGCCTACTTCCTTGGGCGCCTTTCTCAAAGTACTCAGTTCCCTGCTGACGTGTTAATCTGCCATGCATATTGAACGTGGTGCACTACTTCAAATTTCCTGAAGAACGTGCCCATCACTTGGCCACGACCACCCGTCTATTCCATATAGGCGCCACATATCGACGCCCCTGCTTAAAAATGGTGCCTAGTGGCTTAGGCGCCTATCCAGAGAAAGATGCATGCTTTGGATAACTGTCAGGTGGTTATCTCTTGGCTCTATAAATAGAGCTCCACTCCCCCAACATACAGACAGAGAGGAGGGGTATAGTTTGAGCACTCATCGCACTTCCATCTTCTGCAATCATCAATTCTCAAGGGCAAGTTCTTCAACCGTTAATCGAAGCCAAAGTTGTGTCGATAATTCTACACGACCGAGCTATACAGAAGATTTCTCGTCAACAGAAGCTCCGAGACACAGTGACAAGCTTGCTTCCATCCATAATCGTCTCGTCAAAGGGACAAAGCGGTCGTCAATCAGACCGGACTCCTAAAGTTGTAATTCTCCAAATTTCATTGTACTCGTGTATGATTCTTTAAAGTTTGTAATAAAAACACTTTTTGTTTTTTTGCAAACAACTACTTTCGACTGGTCCAATATGCCCTCAGAAATAATAAAATATTTTTCGAGAAAGAATCATTCCAGTCGAAAAAAGTATTGGTGCCAACAACTCCCGCAAATAATTGAGCATTTTTGACCAAAATATATATCTTTTCCGAGGGTGCATTATGCGTCGGAATTAGTACAAACTTTTATGAGATACTTCCGATGGAATGATTTTTTTTGTCGTAACTATTACTTTTTTCGAGAAACCTCATAAATGTTTGTCGCAAATAAAGTTTTTTTTGTAGTGTGTCATGGCTTATTTATACTTTATCTCATCTTGACTAAATTAGAAAAAAGTTATCCTTTTTTACTGCAATTGAAATATTAGGTGCTTAATCGATGTTTTTGATTATGCTGCATAAATAGCTATACCGACTATAAATTTATTTTCTAATTGAAGTACCAAAAGAACCAAATAAAGGTAGAAAATGTTGTAAGAACGCATAAGACCTAAAGATTCTGAATATTCAGCTCTCTAGAAGAAGAGGCCAAATAATACTAAAAGCTCTAATGATTAAGCTCTCCAGAAGAAGAGGCCAAATAATATAACGTACCCTAATGCTCTTGAAGAAGAAGCTCTCGAAGAAGCATCTTTTGTAGAGAAAAAAGTTCATGACGGTCCATAATATGTCATGAACCAAAGATCAAATTTTTTAAAGTATATCACTCCGGTAGAGGATATACCTTAGATTCCAGAAGTGACTGAGAAAGAGGTACCGGTACCCATGAAATCTATGTTTTATACTTAGTTAAGAGAAATTTTGAATTAAAAAGTTTGTCAGAAATGACATTATCAAATAGGAATAAAAAGGGTGATAAAATTAAAGGATAACACTAAAACCCACGAATAATCTAATAGAAAGATACGATATCTCTTGCAAGACTTGGAGTGTTCGGTTCTATAGTACAAAACCTAAAATGAATAATCTTGGTAGGTTTCGAATGGGTGTATGTAACAAATAAGAGATCCAAATGTATTAAGCAATTTTAGCTCAAGGAATCCCGAAGGATTTAAAATTTTCAGGTATATCCTTGAAGGATTTAAAATTATCATGTTATCCCCGAAGGATCTACAAATAAACCATATATTGATTAAACCATCCAGAAGAATGTGATAGGCTAATTGAGTTTATGAAGAAATCCCTGAACGGATTCATCAAAATCGTTATCTATAGAGTACCTCCTGAAGAGAAGATCTCTTTAAGAGATTAAAGTACCCCCTGAAGAGAATATATCCTGAATAGATAGAGAATATGATAATATCTCCTAAAGAGATCAAAAATCTCTCGAAGAGATCGAAAATCTCCCGAAAAGATTAGATATCTCCCGAAGAGATCGAAAAATCTCCCGAAGACATCAGAATCTCCCGAAGAGATCTCATAAGAGATAAACTCTAGAAGAGAAAAAACTTTAGAAGAGATCTCATGTAATCTGAAAAGATGAATCTCTAGAAGAGATCTACTATAATCTCTTGAAAAGATAATATTAATCTCCTGTAGAGATAAGATAATATTGATCCCATGTAGAGATAGTCTCCTGTAGAGGTAAATCTTCTGAAGAGATAAATCTCTCGTAGAGAATTAATATGAATAATGTACCTATAATGATCATGTTAATAGGATCTGTTACGACCAAAAGAACATGTTCTGGGTCTTGAAGCACCCTATTTAAAAATACAAACTCTTTATTATCATTTACACAACATAATATTTTATGTGAAATGCTGATATGCATCTACACACATATACTGGAATGACATAATGCACATTAATTATTCGTGATGAATGTTTTGATGTAGTGAGATATACAAATGCAGGATATTTATCTGATCCTCCTTAAGAGGATATTACAAACAAGGTATATTTTTTTAAACAATGTTACAAGTATTTTGGAGATAAATATAGCAAAATACTGCGACAATCTTCCCAGATCTTTGTTACAATTAATGGAGCAAACAAGAGAATATGCATCGCCAGCAGTTCAATATATCATGGGGAGTTGCGAGCTTTCAGGAATCACAAAAGCCTGCAACCTCTCATAAGGATATGAGTATAAATGTATAGACAAATAAAGTGTTGGGGTGAGATACAATATTTAAATTGAATTGGGGGTAAATTTTTTATTTTGAATTGATGTAAAAACAAGAATGTAATATTTTTGAGGGGGAGCATCCTATAGATGCAGCCACCCTAAAGTTGCTAATAGAGACATCTTGAAGTATGTCTTTGTGCATTGTACTCTTTTCCTTCGTTGAGGTTTTTTTTTTTCCAACCGGTTTTCCTTTCGAAAGGTTTTTAACGAGGCAGTGTAAGTCGCACCTACTTGGATTCCTGAAGAATCATATTCCTGAAGAATATTATTGTACTCTTTTCTTTCTATGGATTTTTTCCAAAGGGTTTTTCTTAGAAAAGTTTTTAATGATGCAATAATTAAAGTGGACATCCAAGGGTGAGTGTTGTAATTTGGATAAACCCAAATATGGATGCTCTTATCCATACCCATAAACAACATATATCCAATTCCCTCCATATATGTTGTTAATGAGAAAAACTACGAACATTCTTTCTAGCTACCAATTTCTTCTCTTTCTCTTCTATTTTCATAACAAGGATAGTATAATATAGGGTTATTCCTTTTTGAGTCCTCAAATTGAGAAAAATTTCAAGGATGGGTTGGAGATAGCCAAACTATATCCGACAGCTTTTGGGCCATAGAAATATAAAGATTATCTACCACCATCATTCTATAATTATGTTCCTGTACATGGATATGTAACGCAAAGTAGTTACTCTTCATCTGCTTCATCAGGTTACTTGCCCTACAATCTCAAGAACAAAAAATTTGAGAATCATGGGGAAAAAACCCTTCCTCTACTATTAATTAATCAAGAAATAATTATGTAAAACCTTCCTCCACTATTAGTCAACAAGGTTGCTTTATCCTTCTTCCTTTTTTTGAAAATATTTATATATTCATTAAATATGAGAACATAATTTTTCAAAAAATTTAATTTCTGGAATATAATTTTTTTCTATATAATATTTCGGGTACTAAATGTCCTCAGTTTCAACTAGATATTAAATTTCATGAAATTATTACAATAGTAGCGAGGAGACGATCAACTAGGTTGTGACTGTTGATTACCAATAAAATTGGATGGAGGCATGGTTGGATATCAAGCTAAATTTGAGGGATTGGGACATTGGCTTTGAACAAAAAGGTAAAAATTTGGTGATGATTATAACAATATAGCTAACGCTTCTACTTTAAGGATTTGAGTTTGGTAAAGTTGGAAAGTCATGTGCAACTCATTTTGTTCTAGAATGAGTTGCAAACTGCAGAAAACTAGCTGCTCGATCAGTTATGCATCTGAAGTGCAGATGAGGAATTGTTTGGTTGCTTGTACGTAGGGACGGGGCTGTTTGGTTGGTGGAATATTTTAGTCCCTAGGCGGATCAAGATGAGAACAAGGACCAGGAACAGGGTTTCAAGCAAACTTTATGGTCTGTCCTTTTTTTATACTGATGTTGTAGTCGAGGTCCATAGATCTATGTAAGAAACTTGCTCCCTGAGCATTTTAGTTCCAACAAAACAAGGGAAACCCAGGTTACAAGCAGACAAAATTAAATTTTGTGCTTCCTTGCAAACGCAGTTGCAATAGAGATAGAACGTTCACAAATAAGCAAGGATAAAGAAGAAATAAATAAAGACGTTCTTCTCTTTATGTTCGCAGACGGTACAATACGATAGAACAAAATTACAATAAGAGAAGTACAAACAATTCTTTGCTGGGATGATAAGGTCACTGTTGCTCAAACCAAGGTTCGCCCTATAGACGATTTGTCTCAAGGAACCAGCAAGTTCACAAAAGAACTTCTGGAATGCTCTGGGTCACATTCGCGAAGACTTGGAACTCACAATGAGCAAACTGATATTTGTGGCGCATAGGCTAATGTCGTATGCGCCTTGGATTACTGCTGTTGCTCTGTGCCACATAAACTTGATGGTTGCGTTTGCTGCTAGCCGCCTTTTCTGCTATTGTGGTCCTCACGTCTCTCTTTCTTTAACCATACCAAATAAGAAAAGTGGAGCTATATTTATAGAACAACTCAGCATCTATACATGCATAGACAGGCACACGTGTGCATGGACCGACTAAATCCCATAAAATTTAGGTTACAGAGTTCTATGTGCCAATACAGCAGTGTGTCGCACGCTGACAGAGCCGACTGCACCGTCCGTCGAAAGCAAATGCGGTCGATAGAATGGACAGTGCCAAAAGCAACCCTGGGCATATGCCTCACGCATAGCACCTAATTCCTAGCGCCTGGCCACATACCCGCATAAAGCATAGCTGCCTTGCCGCATAATGCCTAGTCGCATACACGCTTTGTTGAATAGCGCCTAATGCAATAGCCATGCATGGCCACGCATGCATCGTGCATCGCCCGTGCATAGTTGTGCGCATAGTCAGCACAGTGCCGCATATATGCGCCTATGCAAACGCCTCAAGCATGCACCGCACATGCACCCAAGCTAGCAACTATGCATGAAACTCGTGCATAAAAGGCGTGGACGAGCGCCATGCAACGATGCTGACGTGCTAAGTGCACTATCAAAGCTCCACTTTGCACCCTTTGCCCTTCGTCCGAGTCCGAGTCGCTAAGACCCTACGAGGCTTAGCTCCTAAGGATTACCAAAGTGAGTGACAAAATAAATATTTGTTCCTTGTGGTTTAAACTTAACTCCCTAGGAAAATTAACCCAAATGGGTCATCACAGCCTATGTGAATATGTCAATACAAACATAACATTATATTGAGATATACCCTTTGGTGGTTTTCTAATGTGGGACTAAAGTTCACAAAGCTAAGTAGAAAATATCAACAATCCCCCATATATATCACAAGACATGGTTGAGCATTTCTCACAGAGACTGCCATCATGTATTATGATAAATGTCGCGTTTGACGTGAATCTTCCCGCACTGGCCAAACATCAATACGATACAATAACGGACTGAGCATTGAATTCTGCACCATATCTGCTATTCTTCCACTCACACAATAACATTTATCGTGTTTCCGATCGCATAGTAAAGGTCCTGTGTTGACCTGGTCCCAGTGTATGTATCTTGGGTGTCTACAAGTTTTTTTCCAAGAGAGTCCACATCTTTTTTTATATACTTAGGTGACTCCTTTTTGTTAAGAGTTTCAACATAAAGTCTTGTGCTTCCTTGCGGTGCTACCATAGTGCCCTGCTCCATAAAGATACTAGATAAACAGAGAAATCAGATTTGTTGTGTCAGCAACAGAAGACGATTGATTTGGGTGAGTGGACAAAGACTCATTTTTTGATTCTTTCACGCCTAAGAATATGAGTTTTCGAATGAATGTTGTTGATAATAATAAGATGATAATCCTGTGAATGATAATACAACGAATAAGTATGCTTGTAAGAGAACTCACATGTTGCTATGTTAAGAACAAGACAGAGATAATCTGCATGCTAATAGTAAGAATGATGCATGCTCAGTTAATGACTGATTTCATGTCCCGAATTTGTATACTTGCAAAGAAGTATTGTTATGCTTAATCTGTACAGCTCTGTCATCGTGTTTCTAAATTGTTATTCGCCTGCTTGTCCATTTAATAAATGTTAGACATGTACAAACGGACTTGTACATATTGTAAATGAAAAGAAATATGTAGGAGCTTCGGCTCTGAGATCATAGAAAAGAGAGAAGGCACGAAATGAACGTGTCGTATATCTACTAAGGCACAAAATAAATATGTCATTTATTTGGGAAATCTGTTTATTCTATTCATCTGATAGAAATGTTAGAGCATGCATTGGTCTCGGACAACTTGTATACAATGTAAAATTTGTCTCTCGGGTGAATTCTTGGGATGCCTCGAACCACTTGTCTTAGGAGAGATTAAGAGCCCCCTGGAAGAAAAAGAGGTGCCGGTATCTGAGTTCTTAGC
This sequence comes from Iris pallida, assembly GCA_029216955.1. Lineage (NCBI taxonomy): Eukaryota > Viridiplantae > Streptophyta > Magnoliopsida > Asparagales > Iridaceae > Iris > Iris pallida. The sequence continues at coordinate 224,613 of JANAVB010013042.1, read as the reverse complement.
GATGAGCTGAACCAAAGAGTCACAGCGACTAATCATGGGAATACATATGGACCATCATATAGATAGGTGTTGATTGGTGATGTACTAAATCTTGAGCCATAATTGCTAGCATGTGTGTTATCAGTGCAGAGCTGAACCTTTGGTCATAGCTGTTGGTTTACGCATATATTAGTGCATAGCTGAGACTTGAGTCACAGCTGCCAATCGGGTTGTATGAGTCGGTAAATATTTTTTTAAGAGCTAACAATACAGAGACAAACAGGAAACAATGTTGGTCATATCATTTGTATGCTAATCCTTGTCTTATGCAGGGATGGATCGTCGACTATGGTAAGAATCACTGAAAAAGTAATATATGTGCTGTTTAAGTTCTGATCATAATCTGTATCAAAGAGTAATATGTTGCCAAGAAATATTATGTCCCATAAGAAGAAAATATCTGATATTGTGCTTATTATCTGACCCTGAGAATGTCTTGAATAAGTAAAAAGAATGCTAAGGCTATTGTTCCTAAGAATAGAGTATGACTCATGAAACACGCTGCACACTTCACATGAACGAATAGTCCCTTGTATGCTTGAATCGAATAGAAATGAACCGTGGCTTTTCAAAAGTATTTCCAAAAGAAGTAATCGGACTATGTACTGCATGAAATGAACATAGGTAAAAGTAACAAGATCACATCACAATAAATGTTTTCTCACTAAATGAATTAGTGATCGTTTCAGACGATATAGTTTACATACATCAGTATATTGATATACTGACCCACCATCAGTCTGCACGCAGGTGCATGATACACCGATATAGATAGTCTAAAGTGATTGCCCGAGCCTTATCCTCAAGAGCCAGAAATCAATAAGAGATGCAAAGAGACTGTCATTTGTTTCAAATAGTTGGTTTTGTATATAAAGGGATGTAATGTATGGAACGGGATCATTGTAATCTGTAAAGTTTATGAGAGAATGTAAGCTAAGTATGGCATTATATCAGAGAGAAATAAATGTCTCTTAATCAGTTAAAAGAATAACAATAGAGAGAAATTGTTTCCGCTACCTTGTGTTCAATTATATTCGGCAAAATGTCCGCTGCTAATTTCAAATATCTGTATTTTATTCCATCGTGTTATTATCTATCTTGTCTATTTTGTCATTATACAGGTCTTGGTCTTGTGCAGGCGTAACTTAGGCTTGTACGACATCATGCTCAAGCGAGGACGAATGGTTCCACAGACTCCGAAGCGAGAACGAAAGGACTCTGCGGGATCGGGGCGTGACATAATAGTTTCAGAGCAACACGATCCTCTGGCCAATTGTTGATTCGATTGAATTTAAAGATGTTCTCCTGATCGAAATTTCCTTGCCTACTTGATATCATCGATGAGATGAACGTTCCATACAATAAGTCCGTAAATATTTTTATGATGCCGGCTTATGTTTTATTGATTGATTGAGATATGTTTTCGAACATGAGTTTTGATATAAATTGAATCGTGATTTTATGGATTGATGATGGCAAAGGATAAGGGCTATCGCTGCTAAAGATATCATAAGTTTCTCCTTAAGTTTCGAGGACAAAACTTTTTCTCGGTGGGTAATTATATAGTGCCCTGCTCCGCAAAGGTACTAGATAAACAGAGAAATCAGATTTGTTGGCTCTGCAACAGAAGACGATTGATCTGGATGAGTGGACAAAGACTCATTTTTGATTCTTTCATGCCTAAGAATCTGAGTTTCTGAATGATTGTTATTGCTAATAACAAGATGATAATCCTGTGAATGCTAATACAACAAACAATTATGCTTATAAGAGAACTCACATGTTGCTATGCTAAGAACAGAAAAGAGATAATCTGCAAGCTAATAGTAAGAATGATGCCTGCTTATTTAATGACTGATTTTATGTTACGAATTCGTATACTTGTAAAGAAATATTTTATTGCTTAATCTGTACAACTCTGTCATCGTGTTTCTAAATTGATATTCACCTGCTTGTCCTTTTAATATGTTTGGAATGTTAGACATGTACAGACGGACTTGTACATGGTACAAAGAAAAAAATATGTAGGAGTTTCAGCTCAGAGATTACAGAGTAGAGAGAAGGCACGAAATAAACGTGTCGTATATCTGCTAAGACACGAAATGAACGTGTCATTTATCTGGGAAAGTTGATCAATCTGTTCATCTGATAGAAATGTTAGAGCATGTATTAGTCTCAGACAACTTGTGCACAAGGTAAAATTTGTCTCTCGGGTGGATTCTTGGGACGTCTCGAACCACTTGGCCTAGAAGAGATTAAGAGCCCGTGGGAGAAAAGGGGTGCCGGTATCTGAGTCCTTAGCGATGAGCTGAACCAAAGAGTCATAGCCGCTTATCATGGGAATACCCATGGACCATCATATAGATAGTTGTTGATTGGTGAAGAGCTGAACCTTAAGCAACAACTTCTAGCATGTATGTTATCAGTGCAGAGCGAAACCTTGGGTCACAGCTGCTGGTCTATGCATATATTAATACATAGTTGAGGTGTAGTCACAGCTGCCAATCAGGTTGCATGAGTCAGTAAAGATTTTGTTAAGAGCTAACAATGTAGAGATGAACATAGAACAATGTTGGTTAGATCATTTGTATGCTAATCCTTGTCTTGTGCAGGGATGGATCGTTGGCTATGGTAAGAATCACTGAAAAAGTAATATATATATGCTATTTAAGTTCTGATCATGATATATATCAAAGAGTAATCAGTTGACAAGAAATATTATGTCCCATGAGAAAAAACATCTGATATTGTGCTTATAATCTGACCATGAGAATGTCTTGAATAATTGAAAAGAATGCTAATGCTATTGTCCCTGAGAATAGAGTATGACTCATGAAATACGCTGCGCACTTCACAAGAATGAATAGTCCTTTGTAATCTGTCATGACCCGCATTCGGATATTCGGGCACGAGTACGTGTGCCACGCCCAGCCTACGCTGCAGTATCGACGGTAGAACGCTGTCAAGTACCCAATGAATATCTATAACATCTATATAATCCATAATAACACATGTACTCAATCACATCTCAACCGCTAAGGAAGATATAAAATAGGAAAGATATAAGTAACACTGAATCAAACAGTGTCTACAAATGAACATACATAACAAGAATGTCTCGGAGAAAAATCCGATAAGGAGACATAAATTTTAAAAAAAAGGCCTAAAGCTGTCCAGAGGTCAACTCACGATCTAAAGTGCATCGAGATCTATTATCATGAAGTCTAAGGTATGGGCATAACATTACCTAAAAATAGTTATCCAGTCAGGATTAGAGCAAAGTACATAACTCTAAAAGCAGTTCCATTGCATGATAGAAAACATATAACTCGTAATATAATAAAATAAATGATATGCTGGAAGAAAATACAGAGGAATAATATGAATAGCAGATAAGAAAACCGAGTACATGAATAAGATAAGAGAACAACTAAACTATAATAAATGTAAGTGATTTAGAGCACAAGACAGTTATGTGATTGGCTTAGGTTGCACATGAGTATTCTACGGTAACTCAATTATACGTGAAGGTATAATCGACATGCACATGAGCACACTAGAGGGATTAATCACATAACTACTTCTACTCTTCTGCCCCAATCAATACACATAGATTTAATCATGGCACGTTACGTACATGATTATTAGTTTGCACATGAAGTACATGTGAGCACATGAGAGTACATGAATAATATGAATACTGTAGGAAAAAAATTCTAAAGCACAATACTCTAGAGGGAGGAATAGAGTATGCAGCGGAATTTAGCTAATTAAAAAATGTTAGCAACAAGATCACATATAATATATCACAAGTAAGTAAATAAAAGGTAGAGATCAGAAAGCAAATGCAAACACGACGATGTATACTGGTTTTCCTCTTGTGAGGACTATTCCAGTCGGAAGAACTCTAGCTTCTAGTTGAATCTACTATTGGAAAATACCGTAAGTTTTCATACGAAGTCCTTGCAACTTCTACAACACGAGCTTTGATATGAAGTACTCGACCAACTTCAATTGTGAAGTGTCTTTCTTCAATCAAGCCTCTGATTATAATCTCTCTAAAATTTCTAGACCGTACCATACTCACAAATCGACTAGAGGATTGTAACTGGCTTGAGATTTAAAAATGAAAGCTTTTAGAACACTTTGGAATACGTTTAAGCTTAGAGAGAAGAAAGAAGAGAGGTGTGTTAAAATGTATGAAATTCTTCTCTATTTATAGGTTTTCCAAAGTCAGAACTCGGACATAATTCGGACAAACTTCGTACAGAATTCTTTGAGAGAATCTCGGCAAATAGCCGTTGCATCCGTAACAGCAGGATGACCAAGTTCAAAAATCCAACGGTACCAAAAGAACTTGGGGCGAGTTCGGGCCGAACTCGGGCCGAACTCTGTTGGTGTCAGAGTTTGATTTTTATGGAATTTTGTAAATCAAATTTTAAGTTTTTGGCTTTTTGAGAAGTTTAAAACAGTTAGGAGCTTTTTTGAAAAATGGGCTATTTTCAAAATATAGGATATTTTGAAAACATTTTGGGGTAGCCTATTTGCCAGTAAAAGTCGGTGTACATAGTATTTCTAGACTCAATAAATACGAAAATTATATTGAATATTGAAATACAGACTCATACGGTAAAATAGCTTCAGTCTTGAACAGAGTGGTAGAAGTTCTCAGCAAATGTCCAAGTAGCCCTTATGTCGAGACATAGTTTGACCAATAATTAAAATCAGATTCGACCATGACCAATGGGCCAACAATCTTCCCCATTTTGATAATTGACAAACCTTGACCGATATAACATCTCGATCTCTTGATTTGACAAGAAATCAAAATTGTACTTGTTCAGCAATGGTACTGTACTGTATCCTCAAAAAAAATTCTTGTATCCCGCAAAAGATGTTAGATTCATTTTCTCCTCCATTGTTACTTAGCAAAATAATGACAAAGAGAGAAGCTCCCATGCAATTCATGTATAAGAAACAAATGTTGAAAAATACAAAAAATAGAGGGATAAACATGTATTTCATAGGCAGTTTACATGTAGAAGCATAAGCTAGAAAATAATGCTACGTATAAGCATAAAGATAGAGAACAGTCCAAACTAAAATAGAAAACATGCTAATGAAAAGCATAATAGATGTTCCAAAATACATCATCTCAGCAAATAAAGTCTCAGTGATAAAAATAAAGTGCTATCTTGGAATATCGGAGCATTTCCAAGTAAACATAGACAAATAAAGAGTCTAACAAAATGACATCTAGACAAAATACATCACGTCTAGATCAAAAGTCCTCAGAGTCATCATCATCATTAGCGCCAGCAGTGCCACCATGTCCAGATGGACCAGCTCCAGAAGTGCTAGATCTAGAAGGGTGTGGAGTAGCACCAGAACCACGGTACCAGTCATATGCGTTACCGGGCTAAAATAAGTGACAAACTGCCTTATCCTCATAGCGGTATCCCGATATAGCTGGATCTCGGGGAAGAGAACTGACAGAATGATCAGTCTGAGCAAAACATAGATCCGTAAAAGAATTTGCGAGAGCCTGAAGATGTCTAGCAGAGAGCCTAAAACCGACTAGCATCACGGAACTCGCGTTCCCTAGATGTGTCAGTAATGAAAGCTTGCAAATCAAAGAGATGCTGGTGGATACCCTCATAAGACGTAGGGTAGGTCTGAGAAGGTGGAGCAGGAGAAGTAGGAGGAGCATGAGGGACGACTGTGCTACAATGAGATAGCAGAAGATACTTGGGCTCAGAATCAAGAGCGCAAGTGGATAAGTCAATATCAAAATGCTGATAGATGATTGTAATAATCATCGCGTAAGCAAGGTTTCCGTGCCTTTCACGACAACTTCCCATTATCTGGATAATAGTCTTGTGGACAAAAAAATGAATACCCTTACGAATGTGATAAAGGGCAGACAATTCAAGGGTGGTAACATCGTATTTTGAAGGAGATTTAGGAAAAATAGTGGAATAGACGATACGATGCAATTTATAGTTGAATAAGTTAATGTTGGCAGTTTTGAACTTACTAGAACGAACACGGTCAGGAGCACAGAGTTCGTTTTTGAAACTTCTCAAAGTTGTGTCTGCAAAAAACTCAAATTTTGTGATATCATCAAGCGGAGCACCTTCGTTAGGGATACCAAGAATTTTTGCCAAAAGGACATCATTGAATTCGATATTAAGTCCACCGACACAACTTTTAACAGTAAAAGTGTTCAAAGTGAAATTGCAGTAGAACAAATGAATAACATTAGCTGCAATAGGATATTGGTGGGTGACAAGTTCATATAACCCTAATGTCTCAAAGAATAGACGCTGCTCAGGAAATGTGGTCCATTTAATCGGTGCGTCGGTACATATTTTACGAACAGAGAAATCCGCATACCACAATAGGGATTGGTCATGAGTTTCAAAGTAAAACTCATTGTATGCTCCGTCGGCCGATTGAACTGGAGAAAAGAGTGATCCTTGGATAGGATCTGAAGACGACGCCTCTTCACTAGGTGTCGGCTTCTTCCTCTTAAAGGGGTTCAAAATCCTAGGCATTGTTTCTATAAGAGATTGAAAAACTATGAACTTGAAAGAGAGGAAAGGAGGAGGTTATACCTTCTAAAAATTGATTATGTTGTAGAGGACGAGAATCTCCGCACGAATCTAAAATTTGGACTGATTTCTCCAAAAGAATTGGAAGCAATGGCTTGGAGAAAAGCTAGGATTGGAGGGCTCGGGCACGACAACTGCTGTGATTTGAGAATTTGGAGAAGATGAATAAGAGGGGGGCCATTCGTTTCTGACTTAAAACTATATACCACCAACAGAACTCGGGCCGAGCTCAGGCAGAATTCGGTACGTGTTCGCCTGAGGTTCTGTTGAGGTATTTTTCAACATAAATAATTGCTGGCCACTCTCTATTCATCAATCTCTTTTCAATTATTTAATTCCAAGTTTTGTTATTTTAAATTTTAATTAATATAACTAATATTATTTTATAAATTAAATTTTGTTACACAGCGACTGTCTCAGATTAGTTATAGGGCTACTGTCCATGCTAACGGAGGTTCTTCGAAGAGCACTTAAATACCATTTCGCTTTAGCCGTAGCCGTGATGACAGACAAACCCTTTGTAGGCTTGTATCAAAAATAGTGTTTGCATATTGAAAATTAATTGATAAAACAAAATCAATTAATATTATTGACATCTAAAATTCCTAATTCTCGACGTAAATAATTGAAACGATCTTTCGCTAATGATTTTGTAAAGATATCAGCCAGTTGGTTCTCTGTGTCTATATATATAAGGTCTATATCTCCATTTGTTTGATGATCTCTAAGAAAATGATGTCAAATCTCAATATACTTAGTGCGAGAGTGACATACAAGATTCTTAGTCAAATTAATAGTGCTAGTGTTATCATATAAAATAGGTATGTGCGTATAAAGTAAACCAAACTCTTCTAAGGTTTGCTTCATCCACAAAATTTGTTCACAACAACGTATTACGATGATATACTCTGCCTCAGTAGTTGATAATGCGACAGAATTTTATTTCTTGCTAAACCAAGAGACTAGAGCCTTACCTAGGAAATGACATTGTCGCTTGTACTTTTTTATCCACTTTGTATCCAGCAAAATCAGTATTCGAGTAACCGGTTAGGTCAAAGGACGTAGTTTTGGGATACCACAAGCTGACAGAAGAAGTAATTTTAAGGTATCGAAAGATATCCTTAACTGCGCACAAATGTGATTCCTTAGGGTTAGCTTGAAAACGTGCACACAAGCAAACACTAAACATTATATCAGGACGACTAGCAGTTAAATAAAGTAAACTACCAATGATACCTCGATACTTACGTATGTCAACCGGTTTGTCTTGTTCATCAATATCAAGCTTGGTTGAAGTCTCCATCGGAGTGCCAAGTGGTTTGACAGTTTCTAGGTCGAACTTCTTTAATAAGTCTTTTGTGTATTTGGCTTGATTAATGAATGTCCCATTGTTGATTTGTTTGATTTGCAGTCCGAGGAAGAATTTGATTTCTTCCATCATGCTCATCTCAAACTCATTTTGCATACACCTTGAAAATTCTTGACAGAGAGATTCACCAGTAGATCCAAAGATAATATCATCTACATAAATTTGAATTAAAAGAAGATTTCCATTTAAAGATTTTATAAACAGTGTAGTGTCAACCTTGCCTTTGTAAAACCGTTATAAAGTAGAAAAAAGTTTAAATGATCATACCAAGTACGAGGGGCTTGTTTCAAACCATATAAGGCTTTTTTCAACTTGAAAATATGATCAGGGTTTTTAAAATCAGTATAACCTGGAGGTTGAGCTACATAAACTTTTTCTTTTATAAATCCGTTCAAAAATGCACTCTTAACATCCATGTGAAATAGTTTGAAATTATAAAAATATGCAAATGCACATAACATGTAAATGGATTCTAATCTCGCAACTGGGGAATAGGTCTCATTATAGTCGATACCTTCCTCTTGGTTGTATCCTTAAGCTACGAGTCGAGCCTTGTTACGAGTAACTAAATCATTCTCATTAAGTTTATTTCAGAATATCCAGCGGGTGCCAATGACCGGATGATCAATGGGCTTGGGAAAAAGTTCCTAAACTTGATTCCGTTTAAATTGGTTTAATTCCTCTTGCATAGCATCTAACCAAAAAGTATCGCTACATGCTTCTTCAATAGTTTTGGGTTCAAGCTGTAAAATAAATACAACATTGGAAGCTATATCTTTGCTAGAGGAATGAGTGCTTACACCCCTGGTAATCTCACATATTACCAAGTCCTTGGGATGGTCAACCAAAACTTTATTCTTTTTGGCAAACTCTCAAGGTAGCTGGTTTCGGCTTCTGGTTCTGTACGTTATCTGCCTGAAGGATCAGCTAGTGCTGTGCTTGAAGGTTCTGCAGGTGCTGTACTTGGTGTACTGATGTCTTCGTCATCATCGTCGATTGTTTGTTGATTCAGTTCGTCAAATGTGACATTTATTGACTCTTCGATAATCATGGTTCTTTTATTGAAGACTCGGTGTCCTTTGCTTTTGGCCGCATAACCTAAAATTATACCTACATCGGCCTTTTTGTCAAACTTTCCCAAATTATCTTTAGTATTGAGAATAAAAATTTGCAACTAAATATCTTGAAATATGAAATAGATGGTGTCCTATCAAACCATAACTAATAGGAAGTCTTCTTCGATATAGGTCGAATTAGAACCCAATTGAGAACGTAACAAGCTGTATTGATAGCTTTAGCCCAAAAGTATTTACATAGACTAAGCTGGTTTAACATTACTCTGGCCATTTTGGATAGAGTCCTGTTCTTAAGTTCTATAACACTATTTTGTTGTGGAGTCCTAGGACAAGAGAACTCATGCAGATAACCGTGTGTGTCACAAAATTGCTTAAACACTGCATTCTCAAATTCACCGCCATGATTGCTTCGAATACGAGTGATCATGAATCCTTTCTCATTTTGAACTTTCTTGCAAAAGGAGACGAATTCTGACAATCCATCGTTCTTGCGTGCAAGAAAATATACCCACGTGTATCTAGAAAAATTATCTATTATTACAAAAGCATATAATTTACCATATAGATTAGCAATTCTACCAGGTCCAAATTAATCCATATGCAGTAATTATAGTGGTCTAGTGTTACTTACAACGTTCTTGGACTTAAAAGTGGACCATATAGCTTTGTTCTTTTCAAATTCGCTATATACCATATCCTTCTTGAAAGTAATGTCCGGTAAGCCTCGTACCAACTTCTTTGTGGATAGTCTTGAAATTGTGTCTATATTTGTATGACCGAGTCTCATATGCCATATTTGACTCTCATCACTCTTGGCCATTAAGCATCTACCTGCTTTGTTAGCATCTTCCAACAAATAGAAAACATATATTGTCTATCCTAATACCTTCAAAATTAGTACTACTAGTTGAGTTATCAACTATAGTATATTTGTCTTTGACAAAGTTATTACCATAACCATGGTCAGCTAAGTGGCTTATCCTAAGTAGGTTATGTTTTAACTCGGTAACTAGACAAACATCTTTAATCACAGGATAGGGAGCTTTACCAATATTGTCGATACCTACTATATACCCTTTAAGATTATTATTGAAGGAAACTTATCCTTCTTTCTTCTTCGACATTGTTACGAATAATGAAGTGTCACCGGTCATGTGTCGTGAGCAACTGCTGTTGAGGATCCATTTGTTTCTAGCATGTGAAGGGTGTTCCACCTACAAAAGAATTTAAAGATGAAATTTTTGGTACCTATTTCTTGTAGGGTCCTGAAGAGTTAGTTTTCGGTATCCATACACATATCTTTAAATCAACAAGCTTTCTAACTCTACATGCAGGAGAGATATGACCAATGGTGCCACAATAATGGTATCTAACATATTGAGTGTTAGATGCAGTGTGTTGTGCATAATTGGTAGGTCTTGATTATTTAGTATAATAACATGCATGCCTATCAGTCTTTTTAGGCAAAGGTTTGGTTTGGTCTGACAGTGTTGGCTTTGACAGTGTTCCAATGTTTCGGTAAGTGACACGTGTTATGATAGGAAGCAGCAACTTCAGGCTGTTTTTCTAACCTAATTTTCAACTTTTTGGAGGTGTCATACAATAAATTATAATCAACAGTAAGTGCATAATTTCTAATTAGTGCTTGCTGAAGACTCTTCTTCTCTTTGAGTAGATCTTCTTCTAATTAGGTAATGGTCTTGTCTTTCTCTTCGGATAGTCTTGTGGTCTCATGTAGTAACAACTTAACAGAAGAGAGCTCACCTATCTCACTAGAATTATCATTACTTCTAACCTCAGCTAGTAGGTCGGTAAGTCTTCCTATTTCACCTTTGTACTCTTTGAGTACCTTCTTAGAGTTTTAGTATTTGCTACACAGTTTTCTCTAATCACCTAAGAGGTCACTAAAGGCTTCACCTAATTTTTTAAAGGTAAAATCATCATATGTATCAAAAATGGGTTAGTATTTACCTGATCGAATGCCATTAAGCATACATTTGCAGCGTCATCTGATTGTTCATCTTTTGAGTCGCTGGCTTCGCTTTCATGCCATATGCTTGTGTTGGTGTACCTTCTGGATGTTGATTTCTTCAGATAACCTTTGTCATACTCGTTTCTTTTTTCTGGGTGATGATGATGTTGGACAGTCCTTCTTTATATGTCCTTTCTTCTTGCAACCGTAGCAGATAGGATCTTCTTCGTTGTTGTTGCTGTTGTGTTTCTTTGTTCTTCTATTGAATCTCATGAACTTCTTGATCTTTCTTACTAGGAGAGCTTGATCTTTAGAGTCAGAGTTACTATCGTCGGAATTATCTTCAACAGTTCTTCTGTGTTGAGCTTTGAAAGCGATCGACTTCTCCTTCGGTGCAACATCTTCAAAGTTTTGAAGTTCCAGTTCGTGAGTGAGTAGCTTACCTATGAGTGTTTCAAGAGACATAGTTGTGAGGTCGTTCTCTTTAGTGATTGCTATAGCCTTTGGAATCCAGTTCTTTATGAGAGCACGTAGAAGTTTATGAATCTTCTCATGGTTATTGTATTCCTTGCCTAATGAAGACAGAGGGTTTACAATATCCTGGAATCTTGTAAACATCTGAGTGACAGATCCGTTTGGCTTCATCTTGAACGCCTCATACTCCTGAGTAAGTCTGCTAATTTTTGACTCCTTGACTTGCGTCGTGCCTTCGTGAGTCACTTCGAGAAGTTTTTACGCTTCACTTGATGTTATGTACGTAGACACCCTGTTAAATTTAGTCCTGTCTAAAGCACAAAATAAAGCATTAATAGCACGTGTGTCAAGATTGGCCTATTTCTTTTCAGTTTCAGTATACTTGTCATGAGGTGTCATGACCCGCACCTGCTTTTTGGATATGAGACGTGTCCAAGCCCAGCCTACGCCATGGTATCGGCAGTAGTACACTGTCTATCCCACAATAAACAAAGTGATTATAAATACTAACTGCTCATTCCAAAATAAGTTAGAACAACGAGAAACGATGATGACAAAGAGTATAAAGAACGAGTACTAGCATGGTATGAATGATCAAGATATGAACTAGCAAAATATAAACTAGCAAGATGGGATCTAACAAGATATAAACTGGCAAGATGTAAACCAGTAAGATATGAACTAACAAGATAATGGACTAGATAAAGGAAAAATAGGAACCACTATGTGTGTGTGTGAAATACCTTTTAATACGTGAACGGCTGGACTAATATGGCACATCATACGATGGCTATCCACAATAATACGATACGGTTAACTCATACGTGAGGTGGATGACTTAGCTATCCACAATCAAAATATTTGGGTTTGTTCACGTACTTACTAAATATTTCCCCTTCCGACTCTCTAACAATCAATAACGGTCAATGTTACACTAAGAAGGATACTTTAACTACGGTGTCACAATCGTGTCTCAATAGAATATCAAGAAATGACTCAACTGGATATAAAACAAGAAAACTATAGAGTAAATGTTATAATAAACTAAAACATAAATATAATACTGTACTTGCCTGAATTCTTGCACAAACCGTAGTCACAAGTAGAGTATGAGGGGAATATCGATCTATAAGCTGTCAACCTATAACACATATCGCACCACGAATCGTGCACGAAAACCACAAGTCAATTCTAATATTCTAGTTCTAAATTCATGGAATAGTGGCTAGTTGGGTTACTAATCTAATAATAGTTAGTTATGGATTAAATTACTTAAAAAATTGTTTAACCTAATAATAATTTAAATATAATCTAAGCATGCAAGTTTGGCCATCAAAAGTCATGTTTCCAATTTTGGAAACCATAACACGCAAATCGAGGTATACCATTGACTATCTCGTCAAATACTGTGAACTCTAGATTGTGAAAGTGTACCTTGGTAGATTTCAGTGCCACATGTGCGTTGGAATCAACCGTGCCGCAAAATCACGCTTTGGTCAAAAGATATCGCCGTTATGGCTAATCGTGACCAAAACGGTGATCAACTGATCAATTCTGAGTTCAACAAAATAACTAAAATACGAGATGAATGAAATAATTTTTGGAAAAAATATTTGTCGTAGAGCTCTATGTTAGCTTTCCGAATCTTCAAACAGTTCATGATTCCGATTTCTGGTTCTCCCGGAATCTCGAAAATACCGAAACGTTTCAAATTTTAGACAACTAGCACTCTACGAATTTTCCAGAAATTTAGGTTCATAAATTATGAAAATAAATTACATATTCAGATACTATACCTCAATATGCTTCCAACAAAAAAAATGGCACGCAAAAAGCACGTCGGGGTTGGCGGGAATCGCTTCGGGAAGTCGGAAACCCTAGATGAGTTCTCCCACAAAAGGCTGCTGGAATTTAATTAGGGTGGGCGAATATAATCTATAATATAAAGCACAGTGGATTTTTGGTCCGACCCATGTGCTTTGGTTCAACGATGATGAAATGACTAAATTGTCCCTCTCTCTAAAACTCAATTTTGCTTTTAGATTATAGACAACCCATTGTTTTTTTTCTACCACATAAATAATCCCAACTTCTCCCTCACGTTCATTCCAGCATCCCAAATTCTCCCTCACATCGCTCCGAACGGCGACGGAGGCGGCGGCAGCAAGCCTCCCCTCCGCCACGGAGAACCGGAACTCCAGCTTGCCATGAGCTTCGACCCGCAGCACGAACCGGAGCAGCCGGCGGTAGTGAAGTTACCACAGAGGATCTCCGGAAGGCATTCTTCGGCAAGAGAGAAGTCACTCGACCCTTCTCCAGGTGGTGGTCCAGTCGGATCAATTTTCGAAAAGAAGAAGCAGCACAGGTGGAACGACCTTCGGCCATCGGATCTGTTGTTCGTGTTCGTGCCATTATGGCACGGGTTATCCACTAGTAATATATATATGAGAGAGAGGCGATCACTGTAGCAGTTGGCGCCGAAAGGTGGCCCCCCCTGGGTGGATTTCTGGGTAATTATTTATTTAATTCAGAAAATTATTTAAAAATCATTTTAAGTCAAAAAAAATCAAAATAAATTGCAGAAAAATCCAGAAAAATTCTAAAAAATTCTAAAAAATATTTTTAAGTGTCTAGAATCTAAATAAAATATTTTAACACAAAATATCATCGTGTGACCTCACAGTAAATTTACAAAGCCTATAAAATATAATTTCTATAGGTTTTAATTATATAAAAATTCCCAAAAAATCTAAAAAATCCAGAAAATTCCTAAAATTTTCTAGAAAATAGTTTTAGTCATTTAGAGCCCAAATAAAAATATTTGGTCCAGAAATACTCCCGTGTGACCTTACAGTAAATCCTGAAAGTCCTTAAAAATAATAAAACCTTAAATATTAAATACCTAAAAATATCCAAAAATTATAGAAAAATATAAAATAGCTAAATAATACATATATAAGCTATCTAGAGGTCATATGACCTTAATATGGTCATAGCCCACCTATAAGCTTTAGCATGACTCACAATGACCATAAAATTAATCATAAACAAATAAAATTAATTTTTTTTAAATATTTGAGATATGGGCTTAAATGAGGTTTCTCAACCAACTTCCCTTAAATAAGAATATGTGTTGGCTTCTTATAGCCATCAATAACAATAGACCATAAGTCATAATCTAGAGATTTTAAGAAGAAACTCATCCGTGTTTTCCAGTATGTGTAATTTGTACCATCAAACAGTGGAGGTCTGTTTGTGGCTTAGCCTTAACTTATGAATTTTACAGTTGCCATGTGTTATACTGTGATCTATGTAACAGCTGAAATAATAAGAATATAAAAGCAGTGTTACCTCGCTTTACCTGTATAACCTGCTGTGATACCAATTGTAGGAATAAATTGTAAAGTGCAATACTCTAGGAGGGTGAATAGAGTATGCAGCAGAATTTAGCTAATTAAAAAATATTAGCAACAAGATCACATATAATATATCACAAGTAAGTAAATGAAAGGTAGATATCAGAAAGAAAATGCAAACACAGAGATGTATACTGGTTTCCCTCTTGTGAGGACTATTCCAGTCGGAAGAACTCTAGCTTCTAGTTGAATCTACTATTGAAAAATATCGCAAATTTTTATACGAAGTTGTTGACACAAAATCACAGTCAACCAAATATTGATACAATTGACGATATGATACTTGTAATATTTCAAAACGACACATGAAGACTGAACTCAGTACAAGACGGACGACGGCTCGTACCTATAGTACTCAAAGTTTTGAGTCTGTATTTTACACTTTTCTTGAGTCTAGATATATGTAAACTGAGTCGTACTGAGCAATTTGGAACTTAACCTATACCTATACCACAAACCAAAAGCTCCACAAAAATCAAAGTAGCCCATTAGCCCTCTGGACCAGTTCTGTCTCATGGAGACAGAGTTCGAGCCGAACTCTGCCTCCACACAGAGTTCGGGCCGAACTCTGTCCCCTAAAATCCAGGATCCTAATTTTTAGGGTTGGTTGGATGCCAGTTGTCCAACGGCCAAAATTTTGAATTTGACCCAGAATTCTGGCCGAATTCTGCCTACCTAGAATCCTATAAATAGGCTTTGAATTCTCTTATTTTTATTCATCTAATCTTCTCTTATCTTCTCGCTAAAGCCTTATACAAGCCATACCCTTCTCATCTACTAGCCACAAGCTCCCTAAGCCTCAAAGTGTTCAGTACTTTCCAGTTAGGAGTTTGTGCAAGAGTTCAAGAAGTCGCTTGGAAAATTCCAAGCATCGCCACTGCGATCTCTGTAAGAAGTTGACGTGCTCTTCTGAAGAAAAGACACGGGATATAACTACTATTTCACAAATAGTGGATTTAATCCTGAGCTAGAGTTCTCAGGCCTGGACTAGTCCTCCACGAGGGAAACCAGGTTAAAATCGGCTGTGTTTGCGTATGCTTTTTTACTCTTTATTATTTCCATATTTACTCTGATTATTTACTGTTAGTAAAGGAGTTTAATTTTTAATTGGACATTATTGTCATCAACTCTATTCACCCCCCTCTAGATTTGCCTATTTGTTCTTCAATTGGTATCAGAGACCTGTTCTCTCAACAAGGACTAACATCCTAGAGCTGATCCATGGCAACCACATAATCCATGATTTCCAACCACGGTGAAAGGCAGTCCACTCATAGGCCTCCCCTATTTGATGGAACAAACTACACCTATTGGAAAACAAGGATGAGCTTTTATCTCAAGTCGCTAGACTTCAACCTGTGGACCATTGTTACCGATGGCTACAAAAAGCCTGCCAAGATAGTTGTCAATGGTGATCTCGTTGAGAAACCCCACGACAAATATTCTGACGAAGAGAAGAAACAGGCAAGTCTAGACGCGAGAGCTATTAATGCTTTATTTTGTGCAATAGACAAAAATGAGTTTAACAGGATCTCAACATGCACCACTTCTTACGAAGTATGGAGGCTTCTAGAAGTGATGCATGAATGAACCACCCAAGTCAAGGTGTCAAAAATAAGTCATCTCAATCAAGAATATGAGGCATTCAAGATGAAGCCAAATGAGAAGATCACACAAATGTTAACAAGATTCTTCGACATCATCAACCCCTTGTCTTCTCTCGGCAAATAATATACAAATCACGAGAAGATCCGCAAGCTACTTAGGGGACTTCCAAAGATTTGGAACCCTAAGGTGACAGCCATTATAGAAGAAAATAATCTTACTACAATGTCCATGGAGACTTTAATGGAAAAGCTGATGACTCATGAGCTTGACCTCAAAGACTTCGAAGAGCCTGCTCCTAAGGCAAAAGAGATTGCCCTTAAAGCTCACAGTCGAAGGGCTGATCCTGAAGAGACGAATGACGACAACTCGGAAGGTGATGATCAAGCTCTCCTTGTTCGCAACTTCAAGAAATTCCTTCGCTTCAATCGAAGAAATAAGGAACCACAAGAAGATGACGAAGAAGAGCCAACATGCTACAGCTGCAAGAAGACTGGACACGTCCGAAAAGACTGTCCATTCGCAAAGAAGAGCAACCGATATGAGAAACCATACAAGAAGGCTTCCTCAAGGAAATATGCCAACACAAGCATTTGGCATAAAAGCGAAGCTAGTGACTCCGAGGAAGAAAAGGACTCTCCTCAAGACACCGCCAATGTATGCCTAATGGCAACATCCGATAAGGTAACTAGCGAAACTCTCGATGATTTTACTTTTGATGAACTTGGCGATGCATTCAATGATTTACTCAATGACCACAAGAAAGTCATTGGTAAATATAAACATGCTAAGGAGAAGATCAAAAGTTATGAAGTCGAGATTCAAAAACTCTCTTCTTTGCTTGATAATGTTAAAGACACTTCATTCACGGAAGTCGCTAATGAGGTGTCGAAGCTTAAGCTAAGCCTACATGATGCCGAAGCACGTATTGAAAAGCAAACACTTGAGATCACAGCACTCAATACTGAGCTTGCTGAAGAAAAGAATAGACACAAGATCTCTATTACTAAAATTTATGGTTTGAATGCGAAGATTAATGAACTGCAGGCTGTCTCTAAGAAATTAAAGACTAGATTGGGAAAACAGGTTGCTTAACCTCAAACCCAATCACATGAGACACACACAAAGCACAACACTACTCAAACTAGTCAAACACGTTATCCACCTGCAGCACGCAAATATGCTTACATGTACACCCACTTCCATAAAGCACACAAACCACATGCATGTAGAAATTATTCTCATAACTATCATTTAATATGACACATAATCACCATGCTACACATAGATATAATCATCACCATGTTGCACATAAATAAAATCACCACCATACTGCATATAGATATAATCATCATCCTGCTGTCACATATAGTCATTATCATGCTACTCCACACCACTCTTACCATGCTATATATAGACATCATCAACATGCTCCAAACATAAATAGGAATGCTATTTGTACCTATTATGGATTACATGGACACATCTTACCACATTGTAGAGTTAGGAGATTAGTAGATATGAATATATATGCATGGTTGCCAAAAACTAACTTTTTAGGACCCTCAAGAACTTGGGTACCAAAGGTCACATCTACTCTTGATGTAGGTGGACCTTCCCTCCTCAACTAAGAGTAAGTGGATTCTTGATAGTGGATGCTCGCGACATATGACGGAAGACACAAATCTTTTCGCATACTATCGATGAAGAGAGAAGGATATGTATCCTTCGGCAACAACCTAAAAGGGTATATCATAGGTAATGGTACTATTGGCCATCCTCCTTATCCTGTAATAAAGGATGTCTGCCTAGTGACCGAGTTAAAGCATAACCTGCTCAGCATAAGTCATCTTGCTGATCATGGATATGATATTAACTTTGGACAAAATAAATACGATATTTATGATAGGTCAACAGGAGACATCGTTTTTGAAGGAATAAGAGAGGACAACATTTACATTTTCTATCTAGAGATACTAACAGTGCAGAAAGATGCCTCTATGCTCACAAGGATGAGAAATTACTGTGGTACCAGCATCTTGGTCATGCCAACATGGATATTATATCCAGGCTATCGACTAAGAAGCTAGTTAGAGGCTTCCTCGACATCACATTCAAAAAGGACACAATATGTGCCGAATGTGAGTAGAACAAGGCAACAAAGTCTTCATTCCATTCCATAAACACTATAAGTATTACTAGACCCTTGCAATTACTTCATATAAATTTATTTGGTCCTAGTAGAGTAGCCAGTCTTGGTAGAAAACTCTACGCTTTTGTTATAGTAGATGACTTTTCTAGATTCGCTTGGGTTTTCTTTCTTTCATGCAAAAGTGATGCTATTTCTGTTTTAAAATTTTTTGTTAAGAAGGTTCAAAACAAAAAATGCTACATGATTACTCGAATCCGAAGTGATCATGGAGGCGAATTCAAAAATACTGATTTTGAAAAGTTTTGTGATTCAAATGGTTTTGGTCATGAGTTTTCTTGTCCAAGAACTCCTCAACAAAATGGTGTTGTGGAGCGGAAGAATAGGACTCTTGGCGATATGGCTAGAGTCATGTTGAATAAGTTTTCACTTTCGAAATATTTTTGGGCTGAAGCTGTCAGTACATAGTGCCATATTTTAAATAGGGTGCTCATTCGTCATATTACGAAGAAAATACCCTATGAGCTTTGGTTTAGAAGAACTCCAAATGTCTCATATTTTAGAGTTTTTGGTTGTCGATGTTTTATCCTTAACACCAAAGATAACTTAGGCAAATTTGATGTCAAAGCTGACGATGGTATTTTCCTTGGCTATGCTGCTAAGAATAAGGGATATAGAGTGTTCAAAAAACACTCACTAATAGTGGAAGAGTCTACCAATGTGACTTTTGATGAGGATAACATTGCAGCAGCTACTCTTGATGATAATGTTGAGCCATCAACTTCTACTCTGATGAATACCACCACCGAAACCAATTCTCTGGAAGGCTTGCCAAAGAAATTCTCTTTCAAGCCATCACATCCAGAAAATTTGGTAATATGTGAGGTTTCACGTGGAGTAAGTACTCGATCATCATTAAGAGACTCCATTGCTAGCACTGCCTTTATTTCACAAATTGAGCCTAAAAATGTTTTAGAAGCTTTCAATGATGAATTTTGGATTTCTGCCATGCAAAAGGAACTCAACCAATTCGAGAGGAGCCAAGTCTGGAAACTTGTTCCTAAGCCAGCCAATCACTCAATTATTGGTACTAAATGGGTTTTTCGAAACAAAGTAAATGAAGATGGTTCAGTTACACGCAACAAAGCTCGTCTAGTACACTACAACAAATATGGCCTACAATAGCAGTTTCTCTATAGCATTCAAGTGTCCCTGCTATAGAATGTTATCAACAATAGCGTTCTTTCTGTAGTGGTATAAAAATATCTATTTATAGCGTTTCCTGAATGCTGTAAAATCTTTTTTCATTTTACCGCTTGAAATTTTGCAAAAAATTTGGAGCTGCATTTCAGTCCGCGCGATAGGGATCTGTGTGTAGTCACTTCCACTACACCAAAATCCCTCTTCCTATAATTTTTTCTACCATTCTCTCTCTCTCTCACACACACACACACGCGCTCTCACCCTCCCTTCAGAAACCCGAAGCTCAATTTTTTTCCTTTTTCTTCTCCTCGTCCAGGTATGCTAACCAGGGAAAGGGCATCCTCCAGCCCCACAACTTCCTCAACGGCCTTGCCACTGTCTTCTCCGACGATCACCACTATTACACCCTCTTCGACAATCCCTTCCTCGAATTACTCTGATCTAGCGCCCTTCCAGAGGACGATTCCGACGGGCGAACGATGGGTAGGGCAATCCAGAGTTTTATATTAGGTTTTTAAAATCTTTTCTAGGTTTAATATTATGAGTTTTTTCTAGGGTTTTATCTTTTTGTATTTCCTCGATCCTCCGTTCTTTCTAAAAGTATTCACAATTTTCTGGTTCTCCCTCTAGGTCAGCGGTGGAAGAAAGGACTTCTAAATCTCAAGCAAGAATTCTGTGGTATGATTCTAATCACAAATTTAGTCTTTATATCTTGTTCCCAATCATAAATTTTGCAGTTATCTTACACAAAGGTAGAATTAGTTTGCTCATATGATTCTTGAGGCATCACAAGGCTAGAATTAGTTTGCTCATATGATTCACAGAAGAGAATTGAGCAGTTCCTTAAAGAATAGGCAAGAGAATGGACTTCTCGTGCACTATCAGTTTAACCACATGGGAAAAATTAATTAATTAAATATATAGACACATAAACACCTTATGAAACTGTGAAATAAAGAAAATATTGATCAGTAAAATCATATCTTAGTAAGAGAATAGGTAAAAGAAAAATGAGCTGTACAAACAAAAGTTTGATGTCCAATTTTGATATTGATACCACAATTTGTGTTTCGTATTTTTTACAAGTCTTGGTAGTCAATGTTGACATGGCCATGATGATCTGGCATGGCTCTAAGTTGAGTATAATCTCTGATACAAATTTGAAGGTTGTTCTGAAATGAGGTTCTTTGCCTCTGAGTTACATTTGGCTTTGATACTCCTATAGTATTTTGATGTGTAGCTTGTGAGTTGCCATTGTTCAATGAATCGAAGAACAACTGTTAGGTGTAGTATCTGTTGGAATAAGTAGTTATGTTTTGAAAAAAATGTTCCTGTTTGTTATTATTAGTGGTAATTTTATGTGAAGATACTCATACTAAACTAAATGCTCTCCGCTACTGATTCCAGTCGAGCACTTGGAAGGTCCCTGACTTTACCTAATGCTATTGGTACTATGTTCTTGCTGATCACTCTCAACTCCTGGTTTAGGTTCAAGGTGTTTACTTTATTGATTTTTTGTTTATGAAGATTATAGACAAGTGTAGGTATATTCATGTTTCACTTTCAGAGAGTGGGTTGGTCTTCATGTTTCCTATTGTGTCCTAGGTTATTTTTAAAGGAAATCTTCTTTAGGTAGCTAATAAAAGTAGTGTTGTTTAATTGGAAGTTAAAGATATAGAGATCATTTCAAAGCTGATGGTAAATGTTTCATTTAAGGTGGCATCTACCCCAACTATAAAGCACTATGAAAGCATGCTGCTTGCTTTTGTGCACTTTGCAAGTTCTCTTGATCATGGTTTCTAGTGAGAATAGGTAAAAGGAAAATGAGATGTCCAAACAAAAGTTTAATGTCCAATTTTGATACTGATACCACAATTTGTGTTCCGTATTTGTTACAAGTCTCAGTAGTCAATGTTGACATGGCTATGATGATCTGGCATGGCTCTAAGTTGAGTATAATCTCTGATTCAAATTTGAAGGTTGTTCTGAAACAAGGTTCTTTGCCTCTGAGTTGCATTTCAGATTTTACTATATTAATGGACAAGATCTGGCTAATGACCCATTCTGGAACATATGTAATAGAAATGCAGTAGTACATAATGTCTAAAATGTCATCCTTAAGCTTTCTGGGTTTGGATTCATGTTTGGGTCAAATTTCCTTCAACTGGATGCTAGTTGGTTTCAGATTTTACTTTATTATGTTATTTAGGTTGTTTATTATCGTTAATGATCATATTTTCATCTGGAATTATTATTACCCACAATTCTAAAGGGACTAGACTGGAGTATATTTATCAATTTGTTACCTCCCATTGTCATACCTTGTTTTATAGACTAACCGGGCGATCTTTGCATAAATTTAAGACTAGCTAGTATCTTTGCATAACTTTAACAAATTTATATTTCATGGACAGTTTGTGGAGTCGTATACAGTCTTACTGTATCACAATGGTTTCTTAATTTGTTTCAGAGACTTTCAGTTTGTTCTTTGGAGAACTTGCTAAGTTGAAGTACAAGCTGACAACGGTTTTTCTGCTCTTCTTGGTTGCATTGCTGACATGGTATCTTTTTCTTCTCCAATGTGTTTTCTTCTCAATTTTGTGTAGGTTGGCGTATAAATTTTTGATGGTTGTGGATTGCTAGAAGGAAGAGGCGTATAAATTTTTGGTGTTAAGTGTTATATTAGAGTTATTGGGCTTTAGTCCCACATTGCTTAGAATAATAGGAGAGGAGGCTAGCCTCTCCTATATATCTGTAATCTCTTCCTCAATAATAATCATCTATTTTCCATTCAACAAGTATATTCGTTGTTGTTTATTCGTTACTTTAGTATATTCGTTGCTTATTCCTGAAATAGCTGGAGGAAATTCTAGTTGAATCAAGTCTTGAGCAGAAGATGATTTTTATAGGTAGCAAAGATACATTTCTTGCAAATTATACTCATGTTTGTTTGTTTGTTCATGTTAAGGGGCCACAAGTCTACAGAGGCTTACCAAATCAGATGCCCTCTCCAATCGGAGCAAAAATCTAACTTGCGCCAAACTTCATAATTTTATATGATAAAAAAATCCAAAACTTATCGGCACAATCAAGACAATCTTGGGTTTTAAATTTTCTACTCAATTAGTTTTGGTTGAACCTACATTAAGGTTTAAAATATGTTGCTAGTCCAAGGCTGGTTAGTGAAAAAATTGGATTCTCCTACCAATTGATCACATTAGACAGCTACCTTGAATTTGTGCCTAATCAGCCATCCGCTTGATCACATCAGATTTCTATGTCGTTTATGTAGTTAATTGATCTCCATATAGTTCTATATTTAGGATCCTGGATGTACCCCTACTTCCATTTCTTTCTTCTTTGGGTTACAATACTAAGAGATTGCTTTAGATGTACATTTACTTTGAAGTGAGAAATTCAGACTGTGTAAATTGAAATTCATTTGAAGATGTCAAGTCTGTTTTTTACTTTTCCTGTTTGTCAACCACTAAATTTGCAATGCTTACAAGTTAATAATTATACAATACACCTATCTGCAACTATAAGGCAGTTTAGAATGTTTGTTCTTTTCTAATGCATAAATTTGAATTTGCAGAAGTACTTGGATAGTAAAGTTCTGTTTTGGTTATACAGTGTCACGACACGCACCGTAGAGTAAGGGCACGAGATGTGGGTACGTCCAGCCTACGCCGCAGTGTCGGCGGTAGAACGCTGTCCTAGGTCACAACATCTAACAATATAATTCTAAGCAGTTTATACTCCACGAATGGGGGTGACATAGCAGAATGTAAACTCAATCACAACTAAGGAAGAAGAAGCACGATATGATATAGAACTCAAAAAATACAGATGATCAGAAGAGTCTAAGATAACATCTCAGCAATATCCAGAATACAAGTCTCAACTACTGAATATGAAAGAATATATACAACCCAGATCTCAAGATAGAATAAAGTCTAACTAACTAATCTCAAGACAACATAAGTAAGATAAACCTAACTAAGCTAGTCTAGGCAATAGGGGTAATGTCATCAGCTAGAGCTGGGTCCTCCTGAGGGTCTAGCTCACAAGTGTCGTCTAGGGCTGCCCCATAGAAGGTATCCATAAAGGCCTCCTCCTCGTCCTCTGTAATATTTTCAACAGGTCCAGTCAGGACATGAACGAGCACAATACATCTCAACAGTTCATAGCAGGTTAGAAAATATAATCATGTAGTAAAGTAAGATACAGGTACTGAAAGAAATGCAGTATGTAAACAGAGAGAGAACTGTAATAGAAATATCTACTATACATAGAGAACTAACAGTGACTAGTGAGTCAGAGTACAATATAGACATGTAAATGGCATAGGATGATTCTGATGCTACACTATGGAATGATTTTGATGCTACACTACTTGGATATTATTCACATGTCCACTTCTACTCCCCCGTACCCCCAATCAATACACAAGGAACCAGCCAGCTTATGTTATGATTCATGTAACGGCCCCCGAAGGGTGGTACATGATAGTCCAATAAATAGGGATTTTAGGAAGCCCAATAAATAGGAGGATTCAAAGAAAACTCTGTGATCATGAGAGTACATGTCATAAGTGATCAATGAACCATGAAGCATAGTGATACACCATGTAAGTGAAACACACAGAACATGTAGTACCCGATGCTCCCTGAAGGGATAACATCTCAAGAAGGGATCCATATAGTACTAATCCGTGTGACCAACGTGACAGTATCAAGTAAAGTAATTTAAAGCAGGAAAATAATTCTAAGCAAGATATCAAATGATCAGAGAATGTACTCGCCTGATTTCTGAGTGTGCGGATGAAATGTACTGTCCGAGAAGAGGTGTCTGGCTCCTAATCAAAATAGCACAAGTCACAACAAGTCTAAAATGATAACAAGATACAATTCAATGCATTCTAAATGAATCTAGGTCAATCTAGGCCAAAGTCAACTCTTGGTCAACTCTGGTCAACCCTAGAAGTCAAACTAGGTCAACTATGGTCAAACTAGGTCTAGCAAGTCTAAACTAGGTCAAACATGTCATTCTAGGTCTAACTAGTCCATACTAGTCTATACTAGGTCACACAAGCCTATACTAGCTAGTACACACCACTACAAGGCTATCCAAGCCTAAGTCAAGCCAACACACACATTCATTATAATGCCAACAAGTCATCTAACCTTACCATGAATACATACTCAACTTGGCATTCAATATCACATAGAGACATATACATATTTATATACACTATATTAGGTTATAATATATATTCATACACATATATCCACACACTACACACATCATCCATATCATATAGTTAGGCATACATACACTTTACATATACTAAGCCTACATACATATGTATATACATACATTACATTACACTACCTACACTACATATACTTATATAGATGCATGTGCATAGAGAGGTAGAGAGTGAAGAGAGTGACTATGTGTGTGTACAGAAAGGTGGATCATGGCAGTGTATAGAGTGTCTATGTTATGTGTGTCAACTGTTGAGAACAATGAAGGGTGTTCTCAGATTTTACATGGGTGTGTGTTGTGTATACAAGTGAGTGTCAACCATGCAATAGCTATTATATGAGTGTCACATGTGAATAGAGGGGTGAGCTAATGTGTTAACAGTGTACAGTGAGTGAACTGTGAAAGTTACTTGGAATTAAATGTGTGTACAAAATTTGTAAATTATTATGTGACTGTTACAGTACATGGAAGGGAAGGAAAAGGAAACCAATTCATTCCTGTCAGTCCCAGTTCTGACCAGGGATTTCGAATTCCCATATTAAATCCAATATTTAATGAAAAACACCCAAACTTGACATGTAGCTAGAACACATGTAGGAGAATAACATTAGAGTATAAAACAATAATTAACATCAGTTAAGTGGGCTTAATTTGCTGCCAAAGTTCGAATATTAAAACTAGAAAAATGTAGGAAATATACTTGGTGTCAAAAATTTTAGGGGAAATGCTAAATGAGATTTAAAATCAAACTAAAATGCAAAATCAAGGGTTGGTAATAGGTGTCACATGTGTGGGTGTACTAGGGAAAGCCATTCATATCCACTAGAGTGGACACGAAGTGTCTAAACACAGAAAAACTAATGTATCAAAAAACTGTGAAATATCAGCCCTTGTGTGGCCATGTCGAGCCACATTGGACTCGATGCACAACACAAGAGACCATGTGCTCGAGTCTAGTGTTAGACTAGGTCTAGATGAGTGTCTCAGTGTCCACGAAGTGTGTCCATGGCGTGTCCAGAAGGGATACAAACAGCGTATCAGAGCTATTCAAACCCGACTGATCCATCAGTCAAAACCAGGGCAGAGTCTCGTGCGTGTCCGACACGACACGAGACAACTCGAGGCTTTGGGGCCCTTGTGTCAGTCACTGCCCCCACCCCCTCGTTAAATCCTAGCTCGCCACGTGGCCTGTGCAACGAGCACGAGGCCATGAGCAGCAGGAGAAGCGCACAGCCCGCGCACGTGTGCACCCGTGTGTGCACGTGTCCAAACCGACACGATACGACACCAAATCGATCCCAGTCCACTGGGAAACAACAACCCACACCAAAATGACCATTCCTATTCAAAAATAATTTAAAAATCGAAATGAAATGTCCTTTGGGGCATTTAGTCAAACACCTAAACCCATGGGTTGATACGTGTCCATTTAGGACACGAAAAGGACACAAAATCCTACAGAAATCTAGGGTTAGCTAGGGGACACTTAGATCTAGGTCATTATACAATAAAATCAGCATCTAACAAAGAATTTTAGTAATTTACCTAATGGTGTCCAAATGCAAGAAAAGCTTCCAATAGGGGGTTTCCTCCTTGCTAGTAAACTTCTTCAAATTGCTCACAAACTGAGAAAAACCTCCACAAACAGCAAGAATACTAAAATTAGGATCTAGTGCAATTGATTTGAGGGAAAAAGGAGATAAAATGGAATTTCTATGAATTTATAAAGTTGGGAAAATACCTCTTCCTTAAACTTGTTCTTTCCTAAAAGAGGCTAGCCCTAAATGGAAGAGACTATTTATAGGGTGGGAATCCCTAGGCAAGTGTTGGCCGACCACTAATGGATTAGGGTTAGGGTTAGCTAGTGGGTTGGGCTTTTATGGGCTTAATCATTAATCAATGGTTCAAAACCATAAGTCATGGCTTATGACTAAAAGCCTTCTATTCTAATCTTGAATTTAATGACTAAACCATAGGTTAACTCTAGTCTAACTAGGGTTGCATGACCTAACCAAGTCCAAACACAACTAGGGTTAGCTTCTAGGTTAGCCTACCAAGTCAATGCTAGTCAAAGTCAACCTAGTCAACCATCATTCAAATAATTCCAAAATAAATCCTAAAAATTCCCATAAATTCAAATAAATTATAATAAATTCAAATAACCTTAAAAATAAAAAAATACCCTCAAACTAGAAATGTGGTAGTGACAAATCTATCCTTCATAAAAGAATTTCGTTCTCGAAATTGAAAGACGAAATACAACTGATGAGAAGGATAGAAAGTATACCTCACGGTCCAAAAAGATATGGGTAACGCTCGCGTATCTCATCCTCTCGCTCCCAGGTAGACTCTCCTTGAGAATGATGCCTCCATGCGACGCGTAACAAGGGTATCACCTGGTTCCTCAGAACCTTCTTCCGTCGATCCAGTATCTCCACTGGCTGCTCTGGATAGCTGAGAGAAGGCCCAACCTCAATCTCCGAATGATCGAGCACTTGGCTAGGGTCAGCCACGTACCGTCTCAACTGTGATACATGGAATGAGTTGTAGACCCCCACTAGTACATATGGCAAGTCTAGCCTGTATGCCACGTCACCGACTCTTCCGCTGATAACGAAAGGGCCGATGAAGCGCAGGCTAAGCTTTCTACCTCCACCAAAATGTATCGTACCACGAGTCAGAGATATCCTCAAGAAAACCTGGTCTCCAACCTAATCACAAGCAAGGTCTCAATTAATTATGAATAAAAAACATGATAAAAAAAATACAACAAACAACCTAAATCTAATCCTACTCTAAACTGTACCTCAAACTCCAAGGACCTCCGCTGGCTATCGGCCCAGTGCCGATGTCTGTCCTGCGCCACGCGAAGTCTGTCCCTGATGAGCTTTACCTTCTCGGCTGCGTCAACAACCATCTCTGGCCCCAGTAAAGCTTGCTCACCAACATCATCCCAAGATAAGGGTGTACGACACCTACGCCCGTACAGAGCCTCGAAAGGTGACATCTCAATGCTGGCCTAGAAACTATTATTGTAAGCAAACTCCACCAAATATAGATGATCCTTCCAGGAACCTCCAAAGTCCAAGACGCACGTCCACAGCATATCCTCAAGTGTCTGAATAGTCCTCTCTGACTGTCCGTCCGTCTGGGGGTGGTATGCAGTACTAAACTTGAGCTGAGTGCCCAAGCTGGTCTGTAGACTCCTCCAGAAATGGGAAGTAAAGCGACTATCGCGATCTGAGACGATACTGACTGGAACCCCATGAATCCTGACTATCTGTCGCATATACATCTCTGCAAGCCTCTCTGTAGACGTACCCACCTTGAATGGCAAGAAGTGGTCCGATTTGGTCAACTTGTCAACGATGACCCAAATCGCGTCTTTTCCTCCTGGTGTACGCGGCAATCCAGATACGAAATCCATAGTGATATGCTCCCATTTCCACTCGGGAATGGGCAGCGGCTGCAATAATCCACTAGGCCTCTACCTCTCTGCCTTGACCTGCTGACAGACCAAGCACCTAGCTACGAAGCGAGCTACCTCCCGCTTCATCCCATACCACCAAACATGTTCCCTCAGATCTCGGTACATCTTGTTGGCACCCGGTGTATAGAGTACTGAGATCTACGGGCCTCCTGTAAAACCTGCTTCCTGAGCTCTCCGCTGGGCACATATAACCTGGAACCGTGCCTCAAGGCACCATCCTCTGTAAGAGAAAACTCGTCCACCACCAATCCTGCTCGGACCTGCTCTCGGAGACACCGCAGAGCAACGTCCTCAAACTGTGTCGCCTTGATCCTCTCCATCAAGTCTGACTGAATCTGCATGCCCCACATCTGCATCTGCACTCCAGGTACGATCACCTCAATCCCTAGGCTCTCTAAATCAGCAAGCAAGTGACGGTCCATGGTCAAACACATGGCTGTAAGATACCTACTCAAGGCATCGGCAACCACGTTGGCCTTCACTGGGTGATACTGAAGTAGGATGTCAAAGTCCTTCATCAAATCTAACCATCTGTGCTGCCTCATGTTCAACTCCTTCTGAATGAACACATACTTTAAGCTCTTGTGATCTGTAAAAATCTCTACCCTCTCCCCATACTGATAATGCTTCCACAACTTTAGAGCAAATATCACCGCTGTCAGCTCCAGGTCATGGGTAGGGTAGTTCTTCTTATAGGGACGTAATTGCCTGGAACCATAGGCAATCACCTTCCCGTGCTGCTGTAATACACAACCCAGCCCCTTCCCTGAAGCGTCACTATAGATAGTGAATCCACCTGATCCTGAAGGCAATGTCAGAATCGGAGCTGTCCTAAGCTGCTTCTTCAACTTATCAAAAGCTGCCTGACACTCCTCTGGCCAAACAAACTCAGCATCCTTCCTGGTCAACCGAGTCAACGGCTCTGCAACCCGGGAGAAATCCTGTACAAATCTCCGATAATATCCTGCCAACCCCAGGAAACTCCTGATCTCTGCCACTGAAGTCGGTGCTGTCCATGCCTCAACTGCTACAATCTTCTTGGGGTCAACTGAGATCCCATCTCCAGTCACCGCATGCCCCAAAAAGTCAACCCAGTCGAAGAAGAACTCACACTTGGAGAGCTTCCCATAAAGCTGCTCCTTCCTGAGAGTCTCCAACACTATCCTTAAATGCTCCTCGTGCTCCTCCTCAGTCTTGGAATATACCAAGATGTCATTAATGAACACCACTACAAACTGATCTAGGTACTGGTGGAACACCTTGTTCATTAGGTTCATAAACACTGCTGGTGCATTGGTTAGCCCAAACGGCATAACCAAAAACTCAAACTGCCCGTACCGCATCCTGAAAGCGGTCTTGGGAATATCTTTCCCCTTCACCTTCACCTGGTGATATCCCGACCTCAGATCAATCTTGGAAAATACTCGAGCTCCGCTCAACTGGTCAAAAAGATCGTCGATCCGCGGCAGTGGGTATCTGTTCTTTATCGTCAGGTTGTTGAGTGCCCTGTAGTCAATACACATCCGTACTGGCCCATCCTTCTTCGGCAAAAACAATACTAATGCACCCCATGGCGACAAACTCTAACGGATGAAGCCCTTGTCCTGTATCTCATCCACCTGCTTCTTCTGCTCCACAAACTCACTATTGTTCACCCGATAGACATGCTGAGAGATGGGTTCCGCTCCTGGAACCAAGTCTATTGAGAACTCAATGTCTCTGTTCGGCGGCAATCCAGGCAACTCTTCTGGAAAAATATCCATATACTCTGCTATCAAGGGGTGTGGAATCGTCTGCTCCTCAACCGAGATTCTGCAGAAGACTCCGCTGCTCTGCTCTGCCTGACGTCTGGAGTACTCGAACTCTGGCTCCTCCGACGCTCTGAAGAGAACTCTAACCCCTCTGCAATCAATGCTGGCGTGGTGCCTGCTCAACCAATCTATACCGAGTACTATATCGTAGTTCGACAATGGCATTATGAGCAGGCTCACCTCCAACTCACGGCCTCCCAAAATAACACTCCGACCCTTACAAACATCACTCACGAGGATAATGCCACCCCCGGTCTTGATCTTGTAAGTCCTAGGTAACGATTCAGCTATGATACCGTGTCTAATCGTAAAAGATACTGATATGAAGCTATACGAAGCACCAGAATTGAATAATATAAAAGCTGGGCTGGAGTCGACAAGAACCGAACCTGCGATCAACTCTCCTATCACCTCTGTATCTTCAGCCGCCATGGCGAAAGCTCGCCCCTGCTGCCCTCCCCTGGCCTGCTGCTGGTGCTGGACGAACCTCTGCTACTGTGTCGACAGGGCTGGTCCCCTCTGCTGGCCTGCTGGAGCTCTGACTGCTGCTCCATGAGCTGCTCGTCCTATGCGACACTCCCTCATCTGGTGGTCTGCTGAACCACACACTAGGCACTGGCCCAGCATCTTTCGGCACTCATTGATGACATGCCCGGGCTTCTTGCAGTAAGCACAAGTGATAACCTGTCTCTGGCCCTGCTGGTGCTGTCTCGGCTGCTGCTGCTGGTAAACTGGCCTCTGCTGGATCGGCTGCGGCTGGAACTGCCTCGGCTGCTGGTGCTGAAAGTGAGGCCTCTTGGCCTGGCCTCCACTGTTGCTGCCCCCAACTGGGTCTCGCCCCTTCTTGAGCCTAAGCTAAAGATCATCCTCAGCCAATAAGGCTCCCATCAAGATCTCCTCAAAAGTGGCATCCCTGTTGCCCTTGGTCAAGGACTTGACCTCCTTGACCAGACCCTTCCGGAACCTCTGGTCCTTCGCCGTCTCGCTCAAGCCCTCTACGAATCTGCCGAGGCGGCCAAACTCCCCAGTGTACTCCTCCACTGACAGGCTCCCCTGAACCAAGCTCTCGAACTGCGACTCCAAGGCTCGAAGCGCTGAATCTGGATAGAACTTCTTCTTGAAGAAGCCCTTGAACTCCTCTCAGGTCTGCCCAACTACCCCCACCCTGGGGTCTGACTGATACCAGGTGCGAGCAAGATCTCGCATTCGGCTAGCTGCAGCCTCTATCCGGAGATCTGTCGGTATCCGGGCCAGGCGGAAGATCTCCTCTATATGCTCGATCCACTCATCAGTATATAGAATCCCCTCTATCCCCAGGAAGTCTCTGGGGCTCATCTTCTGGAACTGCTCTATCCCAGGTGTCCTCGGCTGCTGAACCACTAGTCGGGCTGCAACATCGTAAGGGCCAACTCCATGCCCCTGTCCTGTCAGACCTGCTGCCGGTCCATGAACTGCTGGAAGTAGGAGAACATATGTGCCGCATCCATGTATCTTGTAGGCGACAGCTGCTGGAAAGGTATCTCCGTGATGACTGGGTCCTGCCTCCGAGCCGATAGAGGCATACCTCCTGCTGCTGCTACTGCTGGAGCCTCAATACAAACAAAGGTGGCAGGAGCTGCAGTCTCCTATCTCTGCTGAACTGGCTGAGAGGTAGCAGACCCCTCTACAGCATCCCCATGAATGGTATGCTTCGACCGCGTCTCCACTATCCTGAAGACAGACCAACAAGAGTACCAATTTCTGAGAAAGTAGCGATATAACAAAGGCGGACAGTTAAAATTCAAAAGAATCAGTTGACAATAAGGATTAAGATGACAATAAAAGAGTTTTTCCTAATGTGATTGAGTACCTTGAAAACTAATGTCCTATATCCTACTGCAGGCTGTAGTGATACTCTGGTTCGAATACCACTACACTTCTAGTCTAGACCTGCATTAGCTACCACTAAAAACGTGTCACGACCCACACCCTAGAGTAAGGGCACGAGACGTGGGTACGTCCAGTCTACGCCGTAGTGTCGGCGGTAGAACGCTATCCTATGTCACAACATCTAATAATATAATTCTAAGCAGTTTATACTCCCCGAATGGGGGTGACATAGCAGAATGTAAACTCAATCACAACTAAGGAAGAAGAAGCACGATATGATATAGAACTCAAAGAAAATACAGATGATTAGAAGAGTCTAAGATAACATCTCAGCAATATCCAGAATACAAGTCTCAACTACTGAATATGAAAGAATATATACAACCCAGATCTCAAGACAGAATAAAGTCTAACTAACTAATCTCAAGACAACATAAGTAAGATAAGCCTAACTAAGCTAGTCTAGGCAATAGGGGTAATGTCTTCAGCTAGAGCTGGGTCCTCCTGAGGGTCCAGCTCACAAGTGTCGTCTAGGGCTACCCCGTAGAAGGTATCCACACAGGCCTCCTCCTCGTCCTCTGTAATATTTTCAACAGGTCCAGTCTGGACATGAGTGAGCACAATACATCTCAACAGTTCATAGCAGGTTAGAAAATATAATCATGCAGTAAAGTAAGATACAGGTACTGCAAGAAATGCAGTATGTAAACAGAGAGAGAACTGTAATAAAAATATCTACTATACATAGAGAACTAACAGTGACTAGTGAGTCAGAGTACAATATAGACATGTAAATGGCATAGGATGATTCTGATGCTATACTATGGAATGATTCTGATGCTACACTACTTGGATATTATTCACATGTCCACTTCTACTCCCCCTACCCCCAATCAATACACAAGGATCCAGCCAGGTTATGTTATGATTCATGTAACGGCCCCCGAAGGGTGGTACATGATAGTCCCATAAATGGGAATTCTAGGAAGCCTAATAAATGGGAGAATTCAAGGAAAACTCTATGATCATGAGAGTACATGTCACAAGTGATCAATGAACCATGAAGCATAGTGATACACCATGTAAGTGAAACGCACAGAACATGTAGTACCCGATGCTCCCTGAAAGGATAACATCTCAAGAAGGGATCCATATAGTACTAATCCGTGTGACCAATGTGACAGTATCAAGTAAAGTAATTTAAAGTAGAAAAATAATTCTAAGTAAGATATGAAATGATCAGAGAATATACTCGCCTGGTATCTGAGTGTTCGGATGAAATGTACTGTCCGAGGAGAGGTGACTGGCTCCTAATCAGAACAGCACAAGTCACAACAAGTCTAAAATGATAACAAGATGCAATTCAATGCATTCTAAATGAATCTAGGTCAATCTAGGCCAAAGTCAACTCTTGGTCAACTCTGGTCAACCCTAGAAGTCAAACTAGGTCAACTATGGTCAAACTAGGTCTAGCAAGTCTAAACTAGGTCAAACAAGTCATTCTAGGTCTAACTAGTCCATACTAGTCTATAGTAGGTCACACAAGCCTACACTAGCTAGTACACACCACTACAAGGCTATCCAAGCCTAAGTCATGCCAACACACACATTCATTATAATGCCAACAAGTCATCTAACCTTACCATGAATACATATTCAACTTGGCATTCAATATCACATAGAGACATATACATATTTATATACATTACATTAGGTTATAATACATATTTATACACATATATCCACACACTACACACATCATCCATATCATATAGTTAGGCATACATACACTTTACATATACTAAGCCTACATACATATGTATATATATACATTATATTACACTACCTACACTACATATACTTTATATAGATGCATGTGCATAGAGAGATAGAGAGTGAAGAGAGTGACTATGTGTGTGTACAGGAAGGTGGATCATGGCAGTGTATAGAGTGTCTATGTTATGTGTGTCAACTGTTGAGAACAATGAAGGTGTTCTCAGATTTTACATAGGTGTGTGTGGTGTATACAAGTGAGTGTCAACCATGCAATATCTAGTGTATGTGTGTCATATGTGAATGAGATGGGTGAGCTAATGTGTTAACAGTGTACAGTGTGTGAACTGTGAAGGTTACTTGGAATTAAATGTGTATACAGAATTTATAAATTATTGTGTGACTGTTACAGTAGGTACCATTACTGTGGTACCATTACTTGGAGCGTTTTTATGATCCTACACTAGGTACCATTACTGTGGAACTCTTTCCTATATGTACCATTTTCTATTACATTTTGATAGTACAAGATTCCAAACTCGGTTGACTGCTGAGTTTAATGGCTGCTTCATGTTTCTATCCAGGTGAAGTCCTTTTGGATGGGAAGAATATAAAGAGTTTAAAACTTGAATGGTTAAGAAGCCAAATAGGATTGGTTACCCAGGAGCCATCATTATTAAGTTTAAGCATTAGGGATAATATTGCATATGGAAGATCTGCTACTTTTGACCAAATAGAAGAGGCTGCAAAAACAGCACATGCCCATACATTCATCAGCTCTCTGGATAAAGGATATGAGACACAGGTAGAGTGTGTTAATTTTTTGTAATATAGCATTTTGATTTACATTCAACTGATCTTAACCAATGCAGGTTGGTAGGGTTGGTTTAGCATTGCCAGAAGAACAAAAAATAAAGCTTTCTATAACATATATTTTTCTTCTCCAATGCGTTAATTTCTATCTTATTTTTTATATAATAATGTGTTTTCTTCTCAATTTTGCGTTGGTTGGCGTATAAATTTTTGATGGTTGTGGATAGCTAGAAGGAAAGAGGCGATCAAGCTATTGTTTGGCCTACAGATATTTGTAAATAGAATGGTTTATTTTGGACTACAGATATTTTGTAAATGGAATGGTTTATTTTGGCGTACAACTACTTTTTCTACATCTTAAATGTTTTAATGACAACTACTTTTTGTACATCTTGAATGTTTTAATGAAATATTTTATATTTTGGCAAACCTTTCCTATATCTTGATTGATCGAAATGGAAGTTGCGATTGAAATTGTTTACGATTTAGCATGAATTTCTATGGTTATTTATATGTGATAAAAAATAGGTTATGAAATATGAAATTCTGTAGCAGATACGAAATATGAAATTCTGTAGCAGATTTATAGCACTCAAAACGTCTAAATGGCCGCTACTATGATAGCATATGATGAACGCTATAATAAATCAAATCATCTATAGCGTTCATGAACTATCAATTCATTAAATGCTATAAATCATCCACAGTATTCACAAACGCTATAAATAATCCACAACATTCACAAACGCTATAAATAATCCACAGCACTCACGAACGCTATAAACCATCTACAGCGTTCTAGAACGCTATAAAGTATTCACAACATTCACAAATGCTATAAACCATCAACAGCATGCACGAACGCTATAATCTGTCTACAGCATTCAAGAACGCTGTAATGTTATAGCGTTCACATGGCTGGACATACTATAGCGTGGGCAATTATAGCAGACAGAATATGCTATAGAAGGCTTTCTATAGCGTTCTGCACATGCTATTGTAGGCCATATTTGTTGTAGTGGTAGCTCAAGGATACAACCAAGAGGAAGGTATCGACTACGATGAGACATATGCTCCTGTTGCAAGACTGGAATCCATTCGGATGCTTTGTGCATTTGCTAACTTTCAAAATTTTAAATTGTTTCAAATGAATGTTAAAAGTGCTTTTCTGAATGGATTTATTAAGGAGGAAGTTTTTGTAAAACAACCCGCTGGTTTTGAAAATCACAAATTTTTCGACCATGTTTTCAAACTCAAAAAAGCGCTATATGGCCTCAAACAAGCCCCTCGAGCTTGGTATGAACGCCTAAGCAATTTCTTGCTTGAAAAATGTTTTTCAAAAGGGAAAATTGACACTACACTGTTTATCAAAAGTTTTCAAAACACTATTCTTTTAGTGCAAATCTATGTAGATAATATCATATTCGGTTCTACTAATGAAAATATTTGCCAAGATTTTGCTAAATGTATGCAGAAAAATTTGAGATGAGCATGATGGGGGAGCTCACCTACTTCCTTGGATTGCAAGTTAAACAAACTTTGCAAGTAACTTTTATCAGCTAGTCTAAATATACAAATGATATGCTGAAGAAATTTGATCTTGACAATGTCAAACCAATCAACACCCCTATGGCTACTACGACCAAGCTAGAACCTGATGAAAGCGGCAAATCTGTTGACCAACGTAAGTATCAAGGTATGATTGGTAGTTTACTTTACTTAACTGCTAGTCGTCCTGGTATCATGTTTATTGTTTGCTTGTGTGCTCGCTATCAAGCTAGTCCTAAGGAATCACACCTGTCCGTCGTTAAGCGTATCTTTTGATACCTTAAGGGTTCTGTTACAGTGGGCTTATGGTATCCCAAATCCACATCCTTTGACCTTATTGGTTATTCGGATGCTGATTTCGCAGAATACAAAGTCGATCGTAAAAGTACAAGTGGCACGTATCATTTATTAGGCAAGGCTCTAGTCTCTTGGTTTAGCAAGAAGCAGAATTCTGTCGTACTATCCACAACATAAGCTGAATATATTACAGCTGGTCGTTGTTGTGCACAAATTCTGTGGATGAAGCAAACCTTGAAGACTACAACCTTTCTCTTATGCAAATTCCTATATTCTGTGACAACATTAGTGCCATCAATCTCACTAAGAACCCTATATGTTACTCACGCACGAAACACATTGAAATACTTCACAACTTTTTACGTGATCACCAGCAAAATGGCGCTATTAACTTAGAGTTTATTGACACAGATCATCAGCTAGCAGATTTCTTTACAAAACTACTATCCGAAGAGCGTTTCAACTTTCATTGTCGTGAACTAGGAATTATGGATGAAGCTATTATTCATTAAAGTAACCTGCGTAAATATCAATTATGTCTCGATTCTTTATGATGAAATTGCTATGAGTACAAGCCGAAAGGGTCCTTCTGACAACAAGGCATAAAAGCCTAAGCGACACAGTGCACTAGTTCTCAGGACTACCGCTAGCTGGGATCCGGCCCCTGCAGCTACCCCATGGCAGCTTCAATATATTGACTTGTGGCATAATTCCTTGTTTATTACATGGTATACTTTTATTTATCACATGCTATATTCAAATTTTCAAACTTTATTTTTTTACTTGTTGCTATTCTCTTTGGACTTCTAAATTTTGTATATGCATCCATCCATTACTTTATTCCTTTTAGTCTCACTCTTTTTTTCAACTTCATTGTTTAGCCTGATTTCTGTTCTGGCCACAGAACCCAAAATTCGGGCCGAACTCTGACTAACCCAGAGTTTGGGCCGAATTCGGTATGGTCCTTCCAGAACTGGAAACGGGCTCAGCCGCTGATCAAAATTTGATCCAATGGTCCAAAATTGCTTCGACCATTCGAACCCTTACAACTATAACTGGGTTCTCCCTCTCTCTCTCCTCCATTGCCACCTTCCAAACTTCTCAAAACACCTCCTCTTCAAACCCTAACCCTAGTTCTTTCATCCTAGTGCATCTTTCTTCTCAAAACTCAAGGAGAAGGATTCTTGCACCATTCTCTTCCATCTTTCATCAACCAATTGAGGTATATTTTCACACTTCTCTCCATCTCAATTTCCTCAATTTTCTTCATTATTCATGGCTTCCAAGTTGTTTAATAGAGGAAAGAGACTTCGAACCGAGGGTGCATCCTCTTCGAATGCTCCTCCTCGTGTTGAACAACCCATTGAACAACCTAACCAACAACCCATTCAACCGTTGTTCAATCTACCTCGTCCACTCGACCCCAACATGTATGATGACCGAATATTTGTATCACTAGATGCTTCCAATGAGTGGTTTAGTGATTTTCGATTACGTCCCATGTACGCGGGTCATCCTATAAATTTCACCATTTTTTTACAATATGATCCATTATTTCATGATCTATGTCTTGATGAACTTGTCACTACTAACTTCGTCATTTATCTCAATGCCAACCAAATGTTTTATTGCAATCTAACTCATGATGATACACATCTATATTCACGTGTTGCTGGCATTGATATTTCTTTTGATGATTTTGACTTGGCCGAATACCTTGAAATTCCGAAGCCAAACTTATGGGAGAAACTTGTCAAATCTCGCAAGTTTCAATTCCCCGATGGATCATCCTTAAAAAGCTTTAAGGACGACTTGTATACCCCTAACACACGTCCACGCAAGCTTCTCGCCAAGTTTCTCAATCCTTACTTCTATGAACTTCATCGCATTGTCTTTAACACGATTCTGCCCAAAGCGGGATCGACTGATGAGGTTATATACTTTGAAATCTCTACTTCGTATCACCTATATTTTCATGTTCCTTTTAATCTTCCACGTACCATGACGGACTATTTGATTAATGCTAGGATGAAGCCAAGATCCTTGGTTTATGCTCTTTATCTTCCTATGGTCTTTCATGCCTTTCGTGTCCCACTTGATGAGTGCTAATTCCTACCTGTCCCTGCCTTCCTATCTAAGACACGACAGCTTCAGGCTGCGGTTGGCTCACCTGCTGCGTCTAAGCACGCCGACGATCAGCCTGATGCACCTGCTCTTGGACAGGATGCGCCTCCTCCTCTGCTACTCTTGAGTCACTACAGACTATGCTTCGCGATCGATTCACTTTAGAGGATGATTGCTAGACTCAGCTTGACTACCATACCACCCTGCCGATGAGTGCCATCAACAACTCTCTGTACGACATTCGGTACTCTATGTCCCGGCATCCTTCTATACCTATTCCTATGGAGTGGGACCCTGCTCGCGATGGATACCGTATCGATGACCCTTGGGTTATCAACTATCTGGATCCGGATGCAGCTTTTGTGGACCCTCGTCGTTCCTTCACTGATCCATCTGACGACGCTGGGCCTTCACGAGCTCCGTAATGGATGTGGATTACTACTTGCTGCTGCTGCTGAGGATCTTAGTTTATTTTCTGCACTTTGGATTTTTAGTTGATGTAGTTGTTTTCTGCACTTTGGTTGTATTAGAATTCTCTATCATCTGTGACTCTTGAGACATTTTTATGTAGTTTATTATTATTATTTTTGGTGTGCTTGCCAGTTATTATTTTTGGTTGCTTGATAAATGCCAAAAGGGGGAGAAATATTTTGCTATATTCATATTCATATCATTATATCATATTTTCTAGCATTGTGTATCTGTGCTTTGGGAAAGAATGTATTTATCAGGACAACAGGAACGGAGCAATGTTTACGGAGGATCTATTGCTAGCTCTGTACTAATACGGGGGAGCTACGCAACTGCTCTTTAATGTGTCCAGGTATGAACATTGAATATACAAATATCATTTTGTCAATTATCAATATGGGGGAGATTGTTGACACAAAATCACAGTCAACCAAATATTGATACAATTGACGATATGATACTTGTAATATTTCAATACGACACATGAAGACTGAACTCAGTATAAGACGGACGACGGCTCGTACCTACAGTACTCAAAGTTTTGAGTCTGTATTTTACACTTTTCTTGAGTCTAGATATATGTAAACTGAGTCGTACTGAGCAATTTGGGACTTAACCTATACCTATACCACAAACCAAAAGCTCTACAAAAATCAAAGTAGTCCATTAGCCCTCTGGACCAGTTCTGTCTCATGAAGACAGAGTTCGGTCCGAACTCTGCATCCACGCAGAGTTCGGGCCAAATTCTGTCCCCTAAAATCCAGGACCCTAATTTTTAGGTTTGGCTGGATGCTAGTTGTCCAACGGCCAAAATTTTGAATTTGACCCAGAATTCTGGCCGAATTCTGCCTACCTAGAATCCTATAAATAGGCCTTGAATTCTCTCATTTTCATTCAACCAATCTTCTCTTTTCTTCTCTCTAAAGCCTTATACAAGCCATACCCTTCTCATCTACTAGCCACAAGCTCCCTAAGCCTCAAAGTGCTCAGTACTTTTCAGTTAGGAGTTTGTGCAAGAGTTCAAGAAGTCGCTTGAAAAATTTCAAGCATCGCCACTGCGATATCTGTAAGAAGTTGACGTGCTCTTCTGAAGAAAAGGTACGAGGTGTAACTACTATTTCACAAATAGTAGATTTAATCATGAACTAGAGTTCTCAGGCCTGGACTAGTTCTCCACGAGGGAAACCAGGTTAAAATCGGCTGTGTTTGCGTATGCTTTCTCGCTCTTTATTATTTCTGCATTTACTCTGATTATTTACTGTTAGTAAAAGAGTTTAATTTTTAATTGGACATTATTGTCATCAACTCTATTCACCCCTCTAGAGTTGTCTATTTGTTCTTCAGAAGTCCTTGCAACTTCTACAACGTGAGCTTTGTTACGAAGTACTCGACCAACTTCAATTGTGAAGTGTCTTTCTTCAATCAAGCCTCTTATTACAATCTCTCTGAAATTTCTAGACCGTACCACACTGACAAATCGACTAGAGGATTGTAACTGTCTTGAGATTTGAAAATGAAAGCTTTTAGAACACTTTGGAATACGTTTAAGCTTAGAGAGAAGAGAGGTGTGTTGAAATGAGTGAAATTCTTCTCTATTGATAGGTTTTCCAAGGTCAGAACTCGGACAAAATTCGGACAAGATTCGTACAGAATTCTTTGAGAGAATCTCGACAAATAGCCGTTGTATCCGTAACAGCAGGATGACCAAGTTCAAAAAACCAACGGTACCAAACAACTTGGGGCGAGTTCTGTCCGAACTCGGGCCGAACTCTGTTGGTGTCAGAGTTTGATTTTTATGGAATTTTGTAAATCGAATTTTGAGTTTTTGGCTTTTTGAAAAGTTTAAAACAGTTAGGAGCTTTTTAAAAAATGGACTATTTTCAAAACATAGGATATTTTAAAAATATTTTGGGGTAGCCTATTTGCCAGTACAACTCGATATACATAGCTAGACTAAATAAATATGAAAATTACATTGAATATTGAACTACAGACTCATACGACAAAATAGCTTCAGTCTTGAACAGAGTGGTAGAAGTTCTCAGCAAATATCCAAGTAGCCCTTATATCGAGACATAGTTTAATCAATTATTAAAATCAGATTCGACCATGACTAATGGGCCAACAAATACAAAGAGTACACAATGTATATGATAAAGTACATGAATATGAAAATTTGGTTACCAAGAATGGTATGAAATATAACTATGGTTAGAAGGGAATTTAGGCATTATTGGGAATTAGGTCGAAGTTTTTCGCACGAGCGATAATAACATAAAATTTAGCACGATCAAGGATAAGGTCAATCTAATCCTGATCAAAATGGTATTTGGGTACGGTAAAATATAATCGAAGTCTGGGTACGAGTAGTAAGGATTGAAATCCATGTCACGATCTGACTTAAAGTCACTTGAGTATAGTCAGTAATCAAGAACTTGGCACGATAAAGAAGTTGACCAAAAATTGATTGGCCGCGCTCATGATGATCAAAGATTTAGCGATATTGAAATTTAAGGAACAGTTTAGGGATAGGAAAATCAATCTCTTTTACTAGGATAGGAAAATAAAAGATAGGATTACTGAAGAAAGCCAAGGTAATCATCTCACTCTGTTTCGTCTACTGCCAAGATTATCTGATCGTCATTTGCCAATTATACCTGTATCTTACAAGTCCAGACATGCCACTACAAAATCGTGATCTACAATCGTGAAAATAAACCCTTTATATGACTACTACCAAAAATCAAATCTTCGGTCATAAAGATTGAACCTTTCTATAAATGCTATAGGTTGACATTTCTTCCAAGGCAGTGCCCATGAAGCATACTCTTTGTTATAACTCCCCAAATTTTTTTTGTAACCCACTATCAACTTAATCATCTTGAAATCCAAAATCCTCCACCTTGTCCTAAATTGGATTCGAAGTCTCTGAATCAGGTTTATAAAATCCTTGAACATTTGTTCAAATATGTACTCCTCGTATTAATGCTACTACCATATAAAATTAATCCTCCATTATCTAAAAATCAAACTTTACATTTCCTTCTTAAAATTTAGAATTCCCACAAAAGTCTCTAGTTTTCCCATAACTCAGAATTTGTTTTTCCAACCAGTTCTTTATCATTCTCTTACCAATCTTTTGTTCAATTCGTACCATCTCTATATGCAGTCGTAGTCTCTTTTTCATGTATTCATGAATTCATACATTCAGTATCCTAGCCTTGATTCAAATACGAAACATCTCGAGAATCAGTAACTCAAAATATCAAAGTTCTCAAAACCAAATCGGCCTCGAATATCCTCATTAGTTCTAAAAAATGCCACTACAAAATATTACAGTTCCCACCATCAATGTACATTCCATTTCTTGAAATCTTTCTACGTTCTTCCTAAAGTAATTCATACTCAAAATAATTCTCTAATTGTAGTCATCTTCCAAGTTTATACTACCGGTTTCTTGATTTGTTCTCAATCTCAGCCATATCCTTATCCC
This sequence comes from Iris pallida, assembly GCA_029216955.1. Taxonomy (NCBI): domain Eukaryota; kingdom Viridiplantae; phylum Streptophyta; class Magnoliopsida; order Asparagales; family Iridaceae; genus Iris; species Iris pallida. The sequence continues at coordinate 181,736 of JANAVB010013042.1, read as the reverse complement.
ACTAATTCTATCTCAATTTCCAACATTTTATATCCTTACCAGGATCACCACTTGATAACAAATTCTGTCCCTTCCTAGCTAGATGATTACGATACCTCCTCGACCTTTCCTAAGTAGAGATATACGAGAATTCAAAAGATCTCAAAGTGTAGCTAACAGATTTAGATATAAGATAGTTGATGGATGCAAGTAGGAGAGAGTAACCAAGACAAAGAAAGTGATGATATAAGTTTATCTTGCTCATCTGGTCATAACAGAGTGAAGATCTGATAACCATACACGTCTACCTAAAATCATGTTACCTATAATTTTTGCCACGCCAGTAAGCATAGCTGCAATAAACGATAGAGTCCATAACTAAGGTATATACCATATAATCATGTTATCTTGAATTCTCACCATGCCAACCGGTACGGCTACAAAAAACTCTAAAATCCATAACTAAGATAAGTATACCCTAAATCATGATCTATGTTTTTGTCACACCAGCTAGTAAGGCTGCGATAAATTCTAGACTCCATAACTAAAGCAGACATTTATCTTTCACACTGTCCTCATCAAATATGTCATCAGAATATATCTTAATTTAGTCCATATAGTTCATCTCATTACCAAATCAAAGTTAACAACGAACACTAAGATTCAATCAACGAACAAGGAATAGTATACGGAAACAAGCGAAAATAGATTTCGAGGTAGGGTTTAGAGTAAGATTCTCAGGGGTCGTCCTAAAGGTACTATCTTGCTCAAAATTCAAAATTCCTTGAATACGGCCTAAAATAATTCTATACCTTCATATATAAGATTGGATAATCATTTTCTCTCCTCAACCTAAATGGTATATAAGTTCAACTTCTACTCTTTTATTCCTTTTAGAGTCCGTAAAAATCATATAAATGCAAGAATGGGGTTAGACGATGGACATGTGTTTCGATAATCAGGATAAGCAAAAGCAAAATAAAAATAGGCTCAATATAGTTCAAAGTAAGATTCTCGGGGGTCATCCCTGGAATCTATCAAGAATTCCTTATATATGACTGAGTACCAAATCTCCGAAACTATTCTATGATTCAATCCTAATCCTAGGGCAGGCTCGCAGTAGTATGACTAAGCCTAAGTGTAGGAACGAAGTCGTAAAGCAGAATACTCTAGAGGAGGGTGAATAGAGTAGGCAGCGGAATATTGCTAATTAAAAACTTGTTAGCAGTTAGATCACAGAAATAATATCAATAATCATAAAGTAATAACTGTAAAGAAAAGAGATCAGAAGGCAAACACAAATACATCAATTTATACTGGTTTCTCTCTTGTGAGGACTAGTCCAGTCGGAAGAACTCTAGCTTCCAGTTGAATCCACTATTGGAAAATCCTGCAAGTTTTTATACAAAGTCCTTGCAACTACTACAGACGTGAGCTTTGATACGAAGAACTCGACCAACTTCAGTTTTGAAGAGTCATTCTTCAATCAAGCCTCTGATTACAATTTCTCTGAAATCTTTTAGACCGCACCGTACCGACAAATTGACTAGAAAATTGTAACTGGCTTGGGATTTGAAAATAAAATCTTTTTTTAGAAAACTCTTTGGAAGAAACGTAAGCTTTAGAAGAGAAGAGATGAAAGTGATTGGTGATTTGAAATGATCAGAATTCTTCTATATTTATAGCTATTCCAAAGGCAAAACTCTGGCAGAATTCGGGCAGAACTCCATGTTACAATTCGCAACTGAAAAGAGACCAAGTTCAGAAATCCAACGTTCACATAACGTTCACTATGGCCGAACTCTGGCCGAGTTCTGTCAGGGTCGGTCAGGAATATTTTAAGAAAATATTTTTGGGCTTTTTGAAATCCTTCAGAAACTTTTGTAAATAAGAGATGTTTTTCAAAACATAGGTCATTTTTGAAAATGATTTTGGATAGCCTATTTTCCAGTATGACTTGGTGTACAATGTATTCCTAAACTCAATAAAAGTAAAAATTACATTACATAAAAAAATACAGTCTCGAGTGGCAAATATAGCTTCGGTCTTGAACTGAGTAGATATCCAATCTTGATCAGTGTCCAAGTGTCCAAAATGTCTTGAGTAAACATTTGAGTTATTCCGTATATTGAGACAGAGTTTGATCAATTATTAAAATCAGTTTTGACCATGACCAATGGGCCAACAATCTCCTCTATTTTGATAATTGACAAACCTTGACCGATATAACATCTTTGGTCTTTATCAAAACAAAATGTACCGATATAATGTACCCAAAAAAATATTCCTGTAGATTGTTCATATCCTGTATTCTTACAGATCGAAGATGTTATATCTTATTTCTCCCCCGTTGTCACCTAACAAAATAATTGGAAAAGAGAAAGCTCCTCCGCAATATATGCAGAAGTAACAATCAGTGAAGAAACATAAAAGATAGATATATATATAAAATTTATCACAGGCATGGTATAAATGGAAGCATAATAAAAGATAATGCTATGATAAATACTGAATAATGCTATACTAAATAAAAATATGCTAAGGAAAGCATATAACATGTTTATCAGACAAAAATAACAAAAGAAATCACAACCACATAACTAACAAGTGTAATTATACTAGCTTGGAATGTCGGAGCATTTCTAAGTAAACAAAGACAATAACATCAGTCTCAATAGTATGACAACTAGACAAGAATGTCTAAAATCACATATCATCCTCATCGTCATCATCATCATCTGTAGTGCCAGCATGTCCACCATGTCCGGATGGACCAGCACCAGATGTGCCAGCTCCAGAGGTGTGTGGAGTAGCACCAAAACTATGGTACCAATCATAAGCATTTCCTGGCTGGAACAGAAAATGGACCGCCTTATCCTTAATGCGGTAACCAGATACAGTAGGGTCTCTAGGAAGAGAGCTAGCAGAATGTCCCGTTTGAGCAAATCGGAGATCGGCAAACGAGTTGGCAATAGCCTGGAACCGAGTCACGTCACAGAACTCATGTTCCCGAGAAGTGTCAACAAAGAAAGTCTACAAATCCGAGAGGTGCTGATGGATACCCTCAAAAGTTATAGGGTAGGTCTGAAGAGGAGTAAGTGCAGTAAAAACAAGTGTATGAGGTGTAGGAGCAGTGGCAATGCTACAACGAGAAAGCTTGAGAAACTTGGGCTCAGGGTCCAGAGCGCAAGTGGATAAGTCGATATCGAAACGCTGAAAGATGCAAGGGATAAGTATCGCATAAGAGAGATTACGTTCTCTTCCGCGACATCTTTCCATCATCTGAATGATAGTCTTAGGGGCAGAAAAAGGAATCCCCTTTAGAATGTGATAGAGGGCAGAGAGTCTAGTGCAGTGACATCCTCTTTTGAAGTAGATTTCAAAAGAATAGTGGAGTAGATGATGTGATGTAACACGTAGTTAAACAAGTTCAAGTTATTGGCCTTGAACTTTCCAGGACGAGCACATGCTGGCGCACAAAGCTCATTCTTAAAACTAACAAGAGTCGTGCCCACGGGAAAGTCAAAGTCGGTGATGTCATCGAGCGGGGCACCTTCATTTGTAATACCAAGGATTTCCGCTAGCAATACATCTTCGAACTCGATATCGATCCTGCCAACACGAGTTCTTACGGTAAAAGTGTCTAACACGAAGTTACAATAGAATAATCTAAGGGCATTAGTAGCTATAAGAAATTATTGGGTAACGAGACGGTGTAACCCTAATGCCTCAAACAAATAAAGATGATCAGGAAATACAGTCCATTTGATCAGAGCGCCTGTGCATATTGTACGCATAGAAAAGTCGGCATACCATAGCAAAGCTTGGTTATAAGTTTTGAAGTAAAACTCATCAGACACGCCGTCACCTGATTGGACCGAGGAAAAGAGTGAAACCAGGTTCAGATTGGAAGATAATGCATCTTCACTGGCATTAGTCTTCTTCCTCTTAGAAGGATTGAATCCCTTAGGCATTCTTTCACAAAACTAGGTAATCCTAAGAATTTGAAAATAGAGGAAAGAAGGAGTTATACCTTCCGAGAATCAAGTATGATGTAGAAGATGCGATTCTCCGCACGAATCCAAATTTTGGATGGATCTCTCCACGTAGTTTAGAAGAAAATGAGTGGAGAAAAACTAGGATTTGGGGGTTCTTCGGCTGCTGCTGCTGCTGTGATGAAATAATTTGGAAGAGATGAAGAGGATGAGGCCTCGGGTTTTGACTTAAAAACTTACATCACCAACAGAACTTTGGCCGAATTTGGACCAAACTCGGGCCGAATTCGCCTAGGGTTCTCCTGGGTTTAAAAAACATTTTGTGGGTCACATCCTTTTCATCAACTCATTTCAAATATTTGATTCAAAGTTTAGTAATTTTAAACTTAAAATAATATAATTAATATTATTTTATAAAATAACTTTCGTTACTCAACGTTTGATTCAGATTAGCAGTAGGAGTATTGTCCCAGCTTACGGGAGTTCATCGAGGAACAATTAAGTACCGCTTCACTTCGACCATAGTCGTGGTGACAGACAGACTCTTTGTAGGCTTGTCTCGAAAATAGTTATTGAGTATTGAATAAATTAATTAATAAAACAACATTAATTAATATTATTGACATCTAAAATTCTTAATTTTTGATGTAAATAATTGAAACGATCTTCCGCTAGAGATTTTATGAAAATGTTAGCCAATTGATTCTGTGTTTCTATGTATACAAGGTATATATCTCCATTTTGTTGATGATCTCTAAGAAAATGATGTCGAATCTCGATATGCTTAGTACGAGAGTGATATACTGGATTCTTAGTCAAATTAATAGAACTAGTGTTATCACAGAAAATGGGTATGTGTGTGAAATGCAATCCAAAGTCTTCTAAAGTTTGATTCATCCACAAAATTTGTGCACAACAACGTCCTGCGGCGATATACTCAACCTCAGCTATTGATAATGCGACAGAATTTTGCTTCTTGCTAAACCAAGAGACTATGGCTTTTTCTAGGAAATGACTTGTGCCGCTGGTACTTTTTCTATCCACTTTGCATCCGATAAAATCAGCATCAGAATAACCGGTTAGGTCAAATGACGTAGTTTTAGGATACCATAAGTCGACAGAAGTAGAGCCCTTAAGGTATCGGAAGATACGCTTAACTGCGCACAGATGTGATTTTTTAGGATTGGCTTGAAAACGTACACACAAGCAAACACTAAACATAATGTCTGGTCGACTAGCAGTTAAGTAAAATAAGCTATCGATCATACCTCGATACTTACGTATGTCGACGGGTTTGCCTTGTTCATCAATATCAAGCTTGGTTGAAGTCGCCATTGGAGCGCTAAGAGGTTTGACTGCTTCCACGTCGAACTTCTTTAATAAATCTTTTGTGTACTTTGCTTGATTTATGAACGTCCTATTGTTGGTTTGTTTGATTTGTAGTCCGAGAAAGAATTTTAGCTCTCCCATCATGCTCCTCTCAAGCTTTTTCTACATACACTTTGAAAATTCTTGACAAAGAGATTCATCGGTGGATCCAAAAATAATATCATCTACATATATTTGAATCAAAAGAAGATTGTTATTCAAAGATTTTATAAACAATATAGTGTCAACCTTTCCTTTTGAAAAACCATTGTCAAGTAGAAAAGAGCTTAGACGATCGTACCAAGCACGAGGGGCTTGTTTCAAACCGTATAAGACTTTCTTTAAATTGAAAAGATAATCAGGATGTTTGAAATCAGTAAAAGCTGGAGGTTGAGCTACAAAAACTTCTTCTTTTATAAAATCATTCAAAAATGCACTTTTAACATCCATTTGAAATAATTTAAAATGATAAAAACATGCAAATGCACATAACATGCGAATAGATTCTAATCTCATAATTGGGGCATAAGTCTCATTGTAGTCAATACCTTCTTTTTAATTGTATCCTTGGGCTACGAGTCGAGCCTTATTACGAGTCACTAAACCATTCTCGTTCAGCTTGTTTCGAAATACCCAACGGGTGCCAATGATCTGATGATCAATGGGCTTGGGAACAAGTTTCCAAACTTGATTTCGTTCGAATTGGTTTAATTCCTCTTGCATAACATCTAACCAAAAATTATCACTACGTGCTTCTTTAATATTTTTGGGTTCAAGCTGTAAAATAAAAGCAACACAAGAAGCTATATCTTTATTAGAGGAACGAGTACTTACACCCTTGGTATTCTCACAAATTACCAAGTCCTTTGGATGATCTGCCAAGAATTTTATCTCTTTTGGCATATCCTTAGGATTGCTGGTTCCGGCTTCTTTGCTTGAAGACTCAGCTGGTGCTTGGTGTGACTGTTCTGCATCTTTATGGGAAGGTTTTGCAGTTGCTATACTTGGTGTACTCATGTCTTCATTATCGTCATCATCTGAATGTTGATTTAGTTCATCAAACTTGACATTAATTGATTCTTCGATGATCATGGTTCTCTTATTGAAGACTCTGTACCCTTTGCTCTTTGCCGCATAACCTAAAAAGATACCTTCATCGGCCTTTTTATATCAAATTTACTCAGATTGTCTTTAGTATTAAGAATAAAGTATTTACAACCAAATATCTTGAAATATGAAACAGTGTGTGTTCTATCAAACCATAACTCATAGGGAGTCTTCTTCGATATAGGTCGAATCAAAACCCTATTGAGAATATAGCACGCTATATTGACAGCTTCAGCCCAAAAGTATTTAGGTAGACTTCTGGTTCAACATTACTCTAGCCATTTCAGATAGAGTCCTGTTCTTACGTTCCACAACTCTATTTTGTTGTGGAGTCCTAGGACAGGAAAACTCATGCAAATAACCGTGTGTGTCACAGAATTGCTTGAACTCTGCATTCTCAAATTCGTCGCCATGATCACTACGAATGCAAGTAATCATAAAACCTTTTTCATTCTGTACTTTCTTGCAAAAGGTGACAAAATTCTGACAAAGCATCGTTCTTGCGTGCAAGAAAATATATCCATGTATATCTAGAGAAATTATCTACAATGACAAATGCATATAACTTTCCACCTAGACTAGCAATTCTACCAGGTCCAAATAAGTCCATATGCAATAATTGTAGAGGTCTAGTGGTACTTACAATATTTTTGGACTTAAAGGCGGATTGGATAGCTTTGTTCTTTTCACATTCGCTACATACCATATCCTTCTTGAAAGATATGTCCGGTAAGCCGCGTACCAACTTCTTTGTGGATAGTTTTGAAATTATGTCCATGTTTGTATGATCGAGTCTCATATGCCATAGTTGACTCTCAATGCTCTTGGCCATCAAGCATCTACCTGCTTTGTTAGCATCTTCTAACGGATAGAAAACATATATGTTGTCTTCCCTGATACCTGTAGAAGCATGGAAAATATGGGCTTCATGCGGATCATAACTGACCGCATGAGTACCCTGGAACAGATTGACCCACATAAAGAAGATCCGCAAGACAAACTCAGCACACCCCTCGCGGCCCATCTTCACTAGACTGATTTTTGAGCCGCAGAGAGAATAGTTACTTATGCGGCCAAGCTGATCAATCCTGCTGACAAAGCTGATAAACTCTGGTCTGATAAAGCTGACAAACTCTGGCAAGACTGACAACTCTGACATCTCTGACAACTCTGACACTCTGATAAAAAGAAGATAAGACATGATTAGACTGGACATGGCCATACGGCCAAAAGAACTGCGACCCGAGCCACATACGACTCAATCTATGTACTTCATACGGCCAAGGGTAACCACAATCTGAGCCGCATGAGCTTTATGCGGCCCAGAATATAGAACTATGCGGCTCAAAAGTCCCCAAGCTATATACGGACTAAGGAAGACTGCCACATGAGTCTTATAAAGTCCAGCATGGCTGAACTCTGAAAGGCCTATGCGGCTCAAAATGACTCAAGCAGACTGATCCTATCTACGATGAGACACGTGGTAGGCTGACCAAGTCTCAACCACCCAGATTCACTATGATAAAATCTCAACACCCCACACCAGCTGGTAGCCCGAGAACGAGTCTTTGTGTGTTGTGATAGACACGTGGCCACGTGGCCCCTTATGCGGCCCAAAAATTTGCTGCTGTAGAAAATATTATAAATAGCAGGGTATAACACCTAGGCAAATGATTAGTAATCCAAGGCTGGTAACCCACGAAGGGCAATTTCTTCGAAAGCAAGGAGCGCGTCAAATAGTCCAAAGAGTAAGGCAGATTTGCTATACTTTTTCGAGCCTCTATCGTCACCCCCAGAATCAAAACTAAACAATTGTACTTAGATTGTTTCTTAGGCTTTCTTTCTAGGATTTCCCTGGTACAAGCAAGTTTGTAATAAAGTTCAATTCATCTGTAATTCATTGTGCTTGATATTTTATGGCAAATACGATGGCCGACTCTGCTGGGAACATCCTTCTCTTCTGATGAAAAGTTGGTGACACAATCTGACGCATCAAAGCTCGGCTCTACGCAGCAAATGCTCATGGTTTGATTTGACCAATGAGCATTCGAAGAAATGCTCTCTGAAGGGAGTGCCAGCCCATTGCAGAAGCGAGCCAACCAAAAGAGAGCCCACAGCATGTCGAAGTGCAAAACTGTTGCCCCCGACTAGGTTCTCGAAGAAGCTCCTTCTACGTCCCAAGATGGTGATCAAGACTCTCCTACGGCCTTGCTTTCGACCGCAGATAACCCCACTGTCCTCAAATCTAGCAAAGGAAAATACTACGATGCTGAGTTTTTGGGGGCACAAGTGAAATTCATGCGGATGAGGAAGAGGCCGCATAAGAGAGATGGGCAGATGGCCCATGCGACAGCTAACTCTGGCCGCAGACAGATGGCCCATGCGGCATCCAACTCTGGCCGCAGACAGATCGCCCATAAGGCAACCAACTCTGGCCGCAGGGAGATCGTCCATGCGGCAGCTAACTCTGGCCGCAGGCAGATGGCCCATACAGCAGCCAATCCTGGCCATAGACAGAGTGTCTCATGCGGCCCTGTCAGAAGCTCTTTGTTTGACCGTCTCTCATGCAGGCCCGACTCTATGCGGCCTATTGAGAATATGGGATTTATCAATCTAGACTCTTTTTACTATGCGCCTGGTGCTAAGTAAAAGAAGTCTAGGACAGTACGGGACCAACAATCCCAGTCAACTGTCCAAGTTGCTGACCGTCAGCGGGCACCGTTAACTATTACACGGGCTCCTGATGGAAAGTTGTATAGAACCACCCGGGTCCAGCCCCTAGGGCTAACAGACAGGGTGGGTCTCAAAATTCTTCCTCCAGCGATCGAGAGCAAGTGCTCTTACTAGCCTCAGATCAGGGAGCAAACATGATACCTACAGACCCGTGTGCTCTGGATACCCGAGTCCACAAATGGGATGCAAAGGTAGATCAATCCGCTATCGACTTGCGAGAGGTGATTACTCACAAATGCGAGGAGAATGAAGCAACCTTGGCTACGATGAGCCCCTCCCGAGACGTTGTTGCACCCAAGTCATCATCAACTGCTGCTGCGATAAGTCGACAACACCTGAAGATTGGTAGTCCATTTTCCAACGACTGTAGCACCCAGCACCCTTCTAACAACAACTTGAGGAACAGGTACAAATTCTGGAAGACAAGGAATTTCCTTTTGCCTCCTGTAATTCAACCCAAAAGGTTCTTCCTGGCAAGGGAAGGAATAAGCTAGGCTCTTCCAGCCTGGCAATCTCTACCAGTATTGCAAGGAAACTCTCGTCTGGAGAACTGCCACCGACAACCACAAGAGGTGCCTACCTAGGCACTTCATACAAATAGAAGCTGCCCACACCTGGGGGTGCATCCTTGAACTCCATGGGGGTAGATGAGACCGGGGGTAGCAGTCCCCTCAAAATATGTGACAACTCGGTGTTCCAAGAGCATACACAGGGGGTAGCGATCCACTGGAATTATGCAATAGACGTGGATGTCCCTGAGGATGACCGCCTTCGCCAAGACGATGTAGTTTCCTACACAGGGGGTAGCATCTCTTCCGAGTCCGAGAGGAAGACATTCCGACATTCCTCGACGATTTCTCGGTACGGGGATACGACACAGAGAGCACCTCTGTTACGATCCCTTTCACCTCCACCTACGTATGGATATTCTTTATGGCCGATAATGATCATGAAGCAACTACTGACCGACAATGTCTAGAACTACTTGAAGCCATGCTCCTGTCCTTAGTCAAGTCAGTAGATGAAATCAAAGCTGCCTTGTCGACTCAACCAGAAAGAACACCTGGACAAACAGGCTTGGGACCTGCAGTCAATGCGGACTCCAACACAACCGTTCCTCCTTTGGGTGATTATTCTCTAGGAGCATCTGCTCCTTCAGTTGTAGATGAAGCCAGGGAAGCAATGAGGAAAGTCCAAGAGCTTCAAGCGATGTTCAATGTCCGAGACTCATCCCGGGACCTGAGGATACGGCAGCCGTATCCCGTTGCATGGAGAGATGTTCCTTTTCTACTATGGTACAAGCCATTTCATATTGATTCGTATGACGGAAAGACCTCTGCTAGTCGGTACATGACTTATTTTGAGGTCACAACTGACCACTTGCCGTATAGTGACGCCATCCTCACATGATTATTCATCGGAGCATTGGAGGAAATCGTATTCGACAGGTACCGCAACCTTCCGGACAACTGTATCCATTCTTTTGACGGCTTCAAGCACATGTTCCTAGAGAGATTTTACAAAGTGGGGCATGATGTGACAATGTCGTCTCTCATGGATGTCGTTCAGGGAGAGAGGGAGCTAACAAGTAACTATATCGAGCGGTTCCGTCAAACCGCGATGAGATTTCCCCAAGGCAATCCCGAAAGCTCCTTGATCGAAATCTGCCAGAAGAAGTTGCTCCCCGTAATCAGCCTCTGGATGGGTGAAGATCAGTTCAGGGATTGGACGACCTTCATCATAAATGCCACCAATGCAGAGACAAAATTAAAGAAGGATCGCCAGCTGGGATTACTCATCCCGGACGGAGAGGTCAAAAGCAAACGTCCTGGTACCGCCTCCAATAACAATAACACTGACGGCATCTCCAATAACCGGGACAATAAGGGCAAACAGGCCCTGGTCGCCGGTACGACCAAGAAGCCTGAATAAAAGCAGGCAGAAGCTCAGTGGCCCCAGGTCAATTACTCATTCGAAGATAGTCATATCAAGCCTATCTTCGATATGCTCTTGCAAGGGGATATGATCCAACTCCCTCCACCAAGGCGCGAACCCCGAGCGGCAGAGATGGAGGACCCAAAATACTACCATTTCTACCGCTATGTTCATCATGCCACTAAAGACTGCTTTCAATTAAAGTGGTACATCTAGAATCTTATCGACTCCAAAACTCTGTCGCTAGACTTTGAAGAGGTTACCATAGCGGCGAACATGGTGTCAATTCAGTTCGACGACTTCCCTCCAACAGGTACTCAAGATGGGGTAATACCTATCCCCGGGCAACGATGGAAGTTACTAATCTTTCCCCCGTCCGGGACCAGACAACTGGCTTAGTACCTCTCACCACATCACGAGGAGAGATCATGTGGGTATACCCAGACTTAGTGCCCGAAGTTACCCAGGCAGTGTCATCTCCAGCCAACAAGAAGAAGGACAGGAAGTCCAGATCCTACCATATAATTTTAGCCAAAGCTGAGGAAGCGGCGGCCGTTGTTACCCGGTCTAGGGCACAAGTCTAGCCCACTCCGAGTAGTTCAGTTGAAGACCCTCAACCGGTAATGATGCCAGCCACTATTTTTCTAGGGCAATCTCAGCCTCCATCGGCAGACAGGGCCAAGCCGAAGAAAACCCGCTTCGACAGGCTGCTCCGTAAAGATGCACCTCAAGGACTGGAGAGACCTTACAACTTTGATATATTAACACAATTGGCTAATACGCCGACGAAGTTGTCGTTATACGAGCTCCTAAGGCTCTCCAAGGATCTTCGTGTCACATTGGTCAAAGCACTCCAGAATGCTGATGCTAACTTAGCCCAGGTCAAACCTACGGGGGAAGACTCGTCGGCAGATCTCCAGGGCAGCAACTGTGCGGATGGAATACCCAATATCTTATTCACTCCACAGGACATACTGATCAAGACCAACATACATGATCGCCCCTTGTAATTCACCGGATACATAGGCGACATCAAGGTGGATCGGATGCACATCGATCTTGGCTCGTCGATAAGCATCATCCCGAAAAGCTTACTTCAAGTCCTCGGCATCCCTATGCACCGGCTAGCGACGACCAATACTGTCATTAGCAATTTCAACTCGGGAATGAGCTATCCCTTAGGAAAGATCCGATTGAAATGCCATATCGGCGACCTAAGAACAAAGGTCACCTGCTACGTCATAGATGCAGATACGTCCTATAACATCCTCTTGGGGCGTCCATAGATACATGACTATATGATCGTGCCATCCACCCTCCACCAATGCTTCAAGTATGTCAGTAAGTACGGCTTTCTGAAGACTGAGTTTGTCGACATTGATCCCTTCAAGGGGGTTGAGTCTTATTACCCTTCGGAGGTGTGTCTATATGACGAATCCAAGAAACACATAACTGACGAACTGGAGGACGTCACAGGGCCAGAGGAACCCTTGAGAATTCATCTCTAGGCCCATAAACCGGGCAAAGCCATACCCCTTGTCGCAACTTTGCGTAAAGAGGTATCCGGTTCCCCCACCCCAACTGCACAGTTGGAGCCGATGGTCATCCGACTCCCAAGGACCAGCCAAGAACCCGTCATAGGGCCGATGGTGATCCGATTGCCAAAATCTAATCAAAGGCGACCAGAAGACGAAAGGCCCTCTGGGGAGCCGATGGTGATCCGATTGCCAAGATCTAGTCAAAAGCAACCAGAAGACACAAAGTCCCCTGCCGAGCCGATGGTCATCCGTCTTCACAAGACGAGCCGACAACCAAGTGTCAATCCAAAACCCTCAGGCAAGCCAATGCCACAAGCTGAACCATTATTGGTCAAGTTACCCAAGACAACGTCCCAACCTCCGGTCATGCAGAGGGTAGCTGAAGAGGATGCAGAACTCGCAAAGTATCTTGTTGCAAAGGTGGACAGTCCCTCTCCTGATGATATAATCCATGTGGACAAAATTCTTTATTTCATCAATAAGAGGCTGCCATTGAACTATTCTGAGTGTAATAAACTCAATCTGATGTATACTGCAGGACTCGGTCAGAATATTAACCTGTACACACAGGTGACAAACGTCCATACCGCATACCGACTTGCTCCCATTAAATATGCCTACTTCCTAGTCTCAGGCAGAAGAGAAGGGGATCACACGATCATCTTTGGCCGAAAAGAAGGTCCTCAACCCTTCATACCTCAAGAGTTTGATCTCGAACCCGATACCGGAATACTACCGCTTTACCTGTATAGTCCTCAGGCCAAGTACTTCATGCAAAAGTAGGGGTACGACATGGAGGCTACCCCAGGTCTGAATTACGGCAACAGTCGACGATCGCCTCGGCAGCTGTCAACTCCGTCTGGGAAACCTCGGGATTACCACGACAAGTCCAAATACGACTTCGGATATGTTACACCAGCAACAAAGCCCGAGAGCTCTGATGAGGAATGCGAGTGGCATTCTCACTCATCCGAATCACCTACATACGATTTCGACGACATAATTGGAGATATGTTCAGGCAGACATTATCTGTCAACATGGCAACCGCTGATATTGAAGAAGAAGACGAGAATCTACCTGAACCTCTTGAATTAGAGCCATGGGTCCAACAACTGGATGCACAATAGGAGAAATGTGTGGACACACACAAAAAAGAAGAAGAAAATATTGTCTTTTCTTTTATTGGTGTAAGGCACCACAAATCGAGTATGCCTGAGAGATCCTGCGCTGAGGATCCCCGAGTACAAAAAAGAATTCTGGGGAATGGGAGGATAGAGGTCGAGCGACAATTGCTCCTTTACTTCGTTGACACTCCGATTACAAAAGTGGAAGAAAATCTAAGAAAATTGCTAACTCTTGGCTCACTGGCAAGAAGTTCAGCAATTTGGCTTTTGAAAATGCTCTCCGTTCTGTGCTTTGAAGAGGGATGAGGCCCTCCTTTTATAGTCGTTATTGAGTTGGAATGATGTTATGCATCAACATAAGGAAACACGCTGGTTTTTATGTGGGCACATAGTCCTACTTTGGGTGCATAGGATGTAGACGCATACAGGCTGTGAGATTGTGGATTGGTCGTGGTGTTGACGTGGTTGCATGCTTCGGTGTACGACTGCTCGTAGAGACTGACGTGGCCGTGTGCTTCGGTGCACGTTTTGATCATGGCTTTGACTGAGTTAGGCTTGGGCGCATAGCCATGTCTCAGGCTATGCGCCTTCCTTTCAGGGGAGCTAGTCTTGGGCGTATGAAGCTTCACTGACTGGGTGCATGGAGCTTCACTGACTTGGGCGCATGGAGCTATACTGACTGGGCGCATGGAGATTCACTAATTGGGCGCATAGAGCTATACTGACTTGGGCGCATGGAGCTACACTGGCTTGGGCGCATGGGACTTCATTTGCTAAAATTTTTTTATGCTTCTACAAAATGCTTTGAACTTTGTGACCCTCCCACTGAAGATGAGGTCATGCAAGTTAACCTCGGTGATGAATCCTCTCCAAGGCCAATTTTCGTCAGTAAAAGCCTGACGGACGGCGAGCGGGAGTCGTTGTTGCAACTCGTCAAAGAATACATCGATGTTTTTGCCTGGAGTTATGAAGACATGCCTGGGCTAAACCCCGAGATCGCACTTCATAAGCTCAATATTTATCCGGATGCGAAACCAATCAAGCAACAGCAACGGCGGTTCCGTCCAGACATCATGAACTCCATCGAAGCGGAAGTAAATAAGCTTATAGCTAGAGGTTTTATCTACGAGGAGCAGAGCACATACTAGATAGATAATATAGTACCAGTCGTCAAGAAGAATGGAAAATCCGAATCTGCATCGACTTTTGCAATTTGAATGCGGCATATCCTAAGGATGAATTCCCTCTTCCTATTACCGACATAATGATCGACAATATGTGTGGCTTCGAGCGCATGTCCTTTATGGATGGCTTTTTAGGATACAATTAAATCAAAATGTCTTCTGATGGTGAGAAACATACATCATTCCGAACACCGATCGGTGTGTATTGTTACACTGTCATGCCCTTCGGCCTAAAGAATGCCGGGGCTACATATCAATGAGCTATGAGCGTCATCTTCAAAGATCACTTGCGCAAGACGGTAGAGTGTTACATTGATGACATCGCCTTCAAAAGCCGCTCCAAGGATGATCACTTATATGATTTGAGAACAGTGTTCGACTTTATGCGAGCACACAATCTGAAAATGAATCCCACCAAGTCTTTCCTGGACGTGTCCAGCGGGAAGTTCTTGGGCATTGTCATTACTTTTACGGGCATTCACATAGACCCCGATAAGACAAAAGCAATCCTGGAGATGAGTCTGCTGAAGAACCTCCGTGAACTCCGCGGCCTACAGGGAAGACTAGCCTACATCAGGAGGTTCATATCTAACCTCTGAGGGCGATGTCAATCCTTCACACAACTGGTGAAGAAAGGCATCTCTTTCGTATGTAATGAGGAATGTCAATGCGCCTTTGATGACATTAAGGAATACTTGACGAATCCGCCAGTTCTGGTAGTCCCGGTCGCCGAAAAGTCCTTCCTGCTCTATGTACGGGTAATGGAACACTCCCTCGATGCCTTGATAGCACAAAACAATATTACGGGAAACGAACAAGCTATCTATTATCTCAGCCGAATGATGGTGGAGCCAGAGTATAGGTACACCGCCGTAGAGAAGGAATGCCTTACCTTGGTGTTCACCATTCAGAAAATATGACACTATGTTTCAGGGAAGACCATCTATGTTATCTCACGAGTCAATCCCCTCAAGGTTCTCATGACCAAGCTAGATGCACTCAGTTCTCGTCTAGCCACATAGGCAATACTGTTATCTTCCTACGATATGGTCTTCATTCCGTAAAAGGCTGTCAAAGGTCAAGCCTTGGCCGACTTTCTGGCCGCCCATCCAGGCTCAGAAATAGCCAAAATCTACAAAAAAATCTCAGATGAACTCATTAACTCAAACATGACTTCACATGAAGACGTTTGGCGAATGTTCTTCAACGGTGCCTCAAGAACGGGGCCCCAAGGTGACATCGTCGCTGGAGTCGGAATAGTGTTAATTTCTTCCTCTGGATTGGTGGTCAATCGAGCATATTCTCTCACGGAATCCTGTTCAAACAATGTAGCCAAATATAACGCTTTGGTCATCGAGTTTCGACTTGTAAAAGAAATGGGAGTCAAATACCTAGAAGCATATGGCGACTCGCAGTTGGTTGTCAATCAAATTCGAGGCTCGTACGAAGTTCGCAACGCAGACTTGATTCTATATCATCAAACAACAATTGCTATCATAGAAACCTTGGAGGGGTTCTTTATAGAATATGTTCCTAGGATCCAAAATATTGAAGTCGATGCCCTAGCAGGCCTCGCCGCTTCTTTGGCGGTTCCAAATTATGTCTATCATCCAGTTGACGTCATAGGCCATGAGCTGGTCTGTCCCAAAATCAACGTTCAACTAGATACGAGTTACTCTGCCCAGATAACCAATGATGTGCAAGACTGGTGACTTCCGTTCATCAATTTTGCAGTCTATGGAATCCTACCTGAGAATGTGAAAGATGCAACTTCAATCAGAAGGCGTTCTCTCAGATTCTTTTATGACACAGAAACAAAAATGCTGTACCGACGATCTTACGACAGACTACTGTTAAGATGTCAATCAAATGCAGAAGCCAAAGAAGCCATACACGAGGCTCACGATGGCGTTTGTAGGGCTCACCAACCGGGCCTGAAGTTGCAGGACCGTCTCCGTTGGATGGGTTGCTATTGGCCTACGATAGTAGCAGACACAGTCGATTATGCAAAGAAGTGCAAGGCTTGTCAGATCCATGCAAATTTTATACATCTGTCATCTGAGTTCTTGCAACCAACAGTGGCCTCTTGGCCATTTGAAGTACGAGGAATGGACATTGTTGGCCCAATCATACTGCCGTCGTCCAAAGGACACCGGTTTATTCTTGCGATCACGGACTACTTCTCTAAATGGACGAAAGCTGTTCTATTGGCAGAGGTAAAGACATCAAACATGATCAGTTTCATAAAACATCACGTCATTTACGATTTTGGACTGCCAAGGAGGATCATTCATGACAACGGTCCGTAGTTCGCAAGCCATGCCTTCTATCGATTCTGTGACAAGAACCGAATTCAGAATGTGGCTTCAACGGCCTACAACCCATCGACTAATGGTCTGGCTGAAGCCTTTAATAAGACCATAATCAAGCTTCTCATGAAGTTTGTGTCTTCGAACAAGCGTGACTGGAATGAAAAGCTGGGCGAATGCTTATGGGCATACCGTACTACGAGTCGAACGGCTACGAGAAATACACTATTCTTTTTGGTGTATGGGAGAGAGGCATTTCTCCCATTGGAGACCCAGATCCCCTCACTTTGTATGGCCCTTACTTACCAGTTAACATCGGACGATAACTACCGCCGACGGCTATAAGAATTGGAAGCGTTAGACGAGAAGCACTTGCAAGCTCAACAAAGCATCGAGGTCTATCAAGCACGCATCTCTCGAACCTTCAATAAAAAAGTCAAGCAGAGGACATTCCAAGTAGGCAATCTCGTCTTGGCTATTCACAGACCAATGGTCATGACTCACAAAACCGTCGTCAAATTCCAACCCAAGTGGGAGGGTCCATACATCATCGAGACATATTCTCCAACGGCACATACCGGCTCGCAAAACAGAATGGGAACTTACTCATGATGACCATAAACGATAAATTCTTAAAGAAATACTATGTCTAAAGACATGCTGGTACTCCCTCAAACTACCAAATCTTCTAAACTATCGAGTTATGTACACCAATTACCTCTGAACTCACACTCTATCGCATCCCCCTGAGTGGCGGATGATGTACGATGGTACCTCTGAAATCATACTCTATCGTATCTCCCTGAGTGGCGAGTCATGTACGATGATACCTTTGAACTCACACTCTATCGCATCTCCCTGAGTGGCGAGTCATGTACGATGATACTTCTGAACTCCCACTCTAATGCTTTATCTCACAGAAGTCTGCCTAGTTTATCATTATCTCTGAGAAAACTTCCTGGTCCTGATTATTGTGTGTCACATCCATATTACCTCTGGTACCGATAATCTTCTGACTTAACACCTGTACCCAACCCGGGATAAAAGACATGGTGTTAAGACCACAAAACCTATCACGTCCATATTACCTCTGTTGGTTTTATCTCAAAATCTATTACTCGTACCACCAGTACGCAGAAGAGTAATAGGTCCACCAAAGATTATTTTTGATTATCGTGTATTACGTCTATATTACCTCTGACCGATAGTCTCTTTACTTAACACCTGTACCCAACTCGGGATAAAAGACATGGTGTTAAGACCACAAAATCTATCACGTCCATATTACCTCTGTTAGGTTTTGTCTCAAAATCCATTCCACCAAAGATTATGCCTGATTATTGTGTGTCACGTCCATATTACCTATGACATCGATAGTCTCTCGACTTAACACCTGTGCCCAATCCGGGATAAAAGATATGGTGTTAAGACCACAAAACCTATCACGTCCATATTACCTCTGTTGGGTTTTGTTTCAAATCTATTACCCGCACCACCAATGCACAGAATGGTAATAGGTCCATAAAAGTTATCCTAATCTATTACTCGTACCATCAGTGTACCAAAGAGTAGTAGGTCCACAAAATATCATTCAAATCTATTTGCTCGTATTTCCAGATGCACAAAAGGGCAATAGATCCACAAAAAGTCCCCTAGTGGGATGTCCTTTATCAAACACAAATGATGTGTTAGGCCCTCTAGTACAAGCACCACCAATACCACCAAGAAAGAATGGAGCAAATGTATTCGGTTTTTTCAAAATCAGTTACATTCGTTAAATCTCAAAAAAGGGGAGGGGGTAGCAGGTAAGAAAATAATATTTAGCCAAAACAGACCCTCTGCGACCCAGTTATGAGGAATACGCATAAAAATATGAGGCGCATGCGGCTCAGTCTTAAAAGCACTCATACGGTTCTGTTATACAAATGTTCATGCGGCTAAACCATGAGGCATTTATGCAGATCAGTTATGAGATGTATATACGGTTTGGTCACGAGGCATCCATGCGGTTCAGTCCTGTAGCGCTCATGCGGCTCAAGTATGAGGTATCCATAAAGGTCAGTGGCGCTTATACGGCTCAACCCATTCGGCCCCATTATACAGGACACATGCAGTCCCATGAGATAGAGGATATATCGATCATGCCCAATGTGCATAGGCAATTTATGATAAGCCCGAGCATAGCATATGCGATATGGCCGTTCAAATTTAAGTCATCGCTTTCCCACCGTTCTTACCCTTAACAGACGGTTGCACGTCAGGATGAAAAGGAGGAGAGTCCGCAGTACTCGACGGAGAGCGATCCCCTTCCCTTTGGCCGTAGCAGCAGTCGACTTGGAAGCTTTCGGATCCATGGCTAACCAGGACAGAAAGATGACAAAGTTGATGAAGACGAAGGAGAAAAAGTTAAAAGAAAAAACTCTCTCTGTATGGCCCATATTTATAGCTCCTCAAAGTGGAAACAGATGAATGCCGCTTCGATTCTCGTATCCATTAAAGATAGTGATGACGTTTGGGGATTTTTATCCTTAATAACCGTCATCACCACTTCGATTCCAGTATCCATTAAGGATAATGATAACGTTTGGGGATTTTATCCTTAGTAACCGTCAGCTTTATCTCGAAAAAAGCCTAAATTAAAAACCAAATTAAGGCATTAAATATAGCAGTGACAGCTGGCAGACAAGATCTTCTTGTGGCACAAGATCTCCCTGCGGCACAAGATCTTCCTGCAGCCTAAAAATGTCCCTGCTGTTTGCAAAAAACAAAATTTGTTTATTCCAAACTTGTAAAAGAGTACAAAGTACAATAAATTCTGGGGAAGTACAACTTTAGGAATCTGATCAGAAGATGATCACTTTATCCCTTGGACTATGTGAACTTGAAGACTGTAGCCTCTGGAGAATGTAGCAGCAATTTTGCAAGAGTTCTTAATCTCTGTTTGTCTGTCTGATGATGATTGGAAACTCTATTTATAGAGTTCTTGAAATAACTATTTTAGCAGTTATTCTGATGGTACGCAAAGCTGGATTGCGCCACATTGAGTTACGCTAACCTCTTGTTGTGCCAACTTTCATTCAGTTGTCAATCGTGTACTAACTGTATTTAGATGCATGGCATCATATGATTGAGATGCACGTGGTCATGTACAGGATAACAAACACGTCTTGAGAGATTAGTGTCATGTGCGCCACGTCATCCAGCTTTAGAATGTAAGTTGTCTCAACTTTATCAGGTTGCACAAGCTTCAGTCAACAAGTCAAACTGCGCTTGATTTGGGCTGCGCATACACACGTGGCAGCTTCTAAGCAAAAGTTGTTTAGGTTGCGCCCAGGCTCAACTAAGGATTTTGTTTTTATTGCGTCTGGGCGCAACTCATGAAGCGTACAAGACAGCTGTCCCCCAACTCTCCTTGAGCGGCATAATTTACGGGATTCGAAGAGATTTTTCTCGTTTATTATTATGTCAGTCGTCAGTGTTGTCAGGTAATGATGACCATTAAGTGTCAGGCGCCACATAGATTTTGGCGCAACAAGACTGGGCGCAGTCTGATATTAGGCGCAACCTGATCAATGGAGCAGCTTGTTCTCTGGGCTTCATATTAGTGGCGCAACCTGATCTTTGGTGCGCAGCTTGATCACTAATTAGTATATTCAGGACGCAACTTAATTTTTAGGCTCTACAAGACCCCCTTCAAAGTTTTCAAAACTTAAAATCATTACAAAGTTTTAGAATACTTTGAATTTAGAAAAGTTTTGACTAAGTCAAGTTGCACCGGCCAATGCTCAGTCATCACAATTAAATATCTTTCTCAAAAATACTCAATCCTCTCTTCGTCTTCCAGAGTTTATTAATTATTTTCAGTTTCCCATGAAGAAGAAGATTAGGAAGGGTTAATTTGTTGATATATATGTAGTAGTTGATCTTTGTGCTTTGTTCTTCACTTCTGTTCTTCAATGGCCTCCAAGAAGAAAGAGATGGAGACCAATGCTGACACCATAACTAAGTCTCCTGAAGCGGGACATGATGTTGCGCCTACAACTTTTTTGTTGGAGACTGACCCAGCTTTGAGGGCAGTGAACTTTTTGTACTATTTCAGTTTAACCTCATCAGTCTTCAATCGCTCGAGTGACGGATCATCCTCTAAGGAACACGTCAATTCAGAGGGATTTCTTAACCTGATGCGTCGCTCGGAGATATGCACCATGCAAGAATTGGATGCCGCCCTTCGTCAGACTGATGAAGGCAAGGACAAGAAATAATGTTCTAGGCAGAAAAACTTTTTATTTTTATGTCATTGACTGTAGGGGTCCACCCGTCTTTATGTAATGCAACCTAAAATTTCTGATTTCATATGGCTGTAATTTCGAATGGAGCCCATGGACATATTCTTTTAGCTAATTTTTCGTTTTACTATTTCTTCTGAATAACACATGACAGTCGTTACACGGTTTTAGATGCCCATTTTTAGTTCTTTCCCAAAATAGGATCCTAGAACGACGTACCTACCTCATCTTTAACCTCTTTAAAATGGACATCCAGAAATGAAAGAACCATTCATACTCTCTCAAAACAAATGTCTTCCCATAAGGTTTCACTTGCGCCACTTCATCCTGATGTTATTTGCCTGCATGATGTGTCTTCAAAAATTGGTAAGTCTCGACAAAGAATTAATGGTATGAATATTCTTCTTTTACACCACTTTTGGAGACAAGTATCGATCTGCATGGTGTAGACACTTGTTGATATGCGCTAACTATTTCTGAGAATAGGCGCACACTATGGTCCAGTATTTAGATCTGTTCAGATGCACGTATTGCTGACATACACTTGTTTGATCAGTGTATAGTACTGATATGCGCCTGTTTGTAGGCGCAATACTAATGTGCGCCTGTTCGTAGGCACAATGCTGATGTGCGCCTGTTTGTAGACGCATACGGATGCATGCCTGTTTGTAGACGCATACTGATGTACGCCTGTTTGTAGACGCATACTGCTGATAAATTCTGCTAACTTCTCATGTTTCATTAATATTTGCAGGGATTTGGTTAGCGAGCTTCTTCAGAACTGGCATTGATGATTTGGATGTTGTAGAGAGCATTCTTCTGACAATCACATCAGACAGCTCATGTGGTTCAGACACTCAAATCAGACAGCTCAGGACTCTTCATGTTAAGAAGGGTCTTCCTCAGATGTAGGAAGAGCCTATACACATGAGAGTTGTATGGTGAAGACGCAGAACTAGGAATTGTATCACAAGGGTGATCTCGTTCCTAGTTCCCCTGGCGGGCTGTCTTCTCTCCACCAGTTGTATTGACAGCAACTCATCTTTGGGCTGCTGCACTCTGGGGTTCATCTCTCGTCTTTTTCAGAAAGAAGACCGGAGTTAATTCCATTGTCTGGCTCGTTGCTTCAGGTCGAGACGACAAGGAATTGCCACCCACAAATAAGAAGATCCAAAGATGTAATAGACCTTCAGTATCGACGAGAAGATCCAAGGATGTAATAGACCTTCATTATCGATGAGAAGATCCAAAGATATAATAGACCTTCATTTAAAATGAAAATCCAAGATGTAATAGATTTTCATCAAGATGTATCTATGCTTTTAAAGAAGGAATAAAGAAATAATTGTCTCAATATTCTTTTTTTTACAATTTGATTTTGCTATGCTGTCATAGATAACAGAATCCAGAGGATTACGAATGTAGCAAGTTGTTTTGATGTGAATGTTTGGAATTCCAGTTCGTAAAAGACATGACCTCTCACTATGATGAATGAATGGGTGATCATTCACTTCAATTTTCGAGGAAGAAATATTGAATGAATGAATGGTCGTTTAAATTTTCGAAGAAGAAAGCGAATGAATCAAGCACGTCGGTTTCGAAGAAGAGAAGATGAAGAGTCGGTTACGAATGAACCGATAGAAATGAACAAACGGTTGTGCCTCTTTCCAAAAGTCGCATCAGTTCTCAAGACTGATTACTTTGTTGTTCTGCTTATAAATTGTCGATCTCTTTTCTTCCTGTGCAAGAAAAAATGTCTTCCAAAGATTTGATTGCTCCAAAGACTGAAGAAGAAACCAAGACTTCCCTTGCTGAGCCTCCAGTGCCTTCTCAAAAAGAAAGTGGCGAAGGCTCAACTGTTCCTCCTGCACTAGGACAGGATTTGATCTCTAAGTTAGTGGAGCCTGGAAAAACTCTCGAAGAAGAGGCATTGAGGATGGCTGTTTGTGAGTTCCTGGTGCGTTCAGATAATAAGATGTTTGAACGGTTGGCGAACTTTGTTTTTAATTAGGAAGGGTCAGGGCCTCCTCCCCGTCCTTAATATTATGTAATTCCATTCTGCTTTTGAATAAAAAGGAACTTTTATTTATATTATTTCTCTAAAAATAAAGTATATTTTGTCTTTATACATAAAATTTCTTGAGAAATTTGCCATTGATGGGCATCATAGCAACTCTGCCATCCATATCTATTAATTGGTAGGCTCCATTGGAGAAGACTTTATTTATCACATACGGTCCTTCCTATTTTGCCTCAAACTTGCCTTTGCTCATATGTGTCATAGTCATAGGACGTCTGACTGTAAGAACCAACTCGCCTTCTTGAAATGTTCGTACTCTGACTTTGCGATTGAAAGCTTTTAAAATCTGGGTATGATAAAGCTCGATATGCTGTTGAGCTAATAACCTTTTCTCGTCGAGCGCCTCCAATTTCTGAAGCCGAAGACGATCATTATTGTCTGTAGTAAGCTCATTAGCAATAGCGATTCTCAATAATAGAATTTGAATTTCCAAAGGTAGCACAGCTTCACATCCATATACCAGAGAAAATAGTGTGCAACCTGTGGGATTACGGATGGTAGTACGATATGCCCATAGACACTCTCCGAGTTTATCACTCCAATTACGTTTGTTAATAGAGAAAAACTTTTTAAGGAGTTTGATAATAGTCTTGTTGAATTCTTCAGTAAACCCGTTAGCCGCAGGATTATAGGCTATATAGGCGACATTATTGATTCTGTTATCATTGCAGAACCTATTAAACTTTTGGCTGATAAATTGTGGCCCATTATCATGGATGATTCGACGAGGGACACCAAATCTATATATCACATGATGTTTGATAAAATTGATAACGCTACTAGTTTTTACTTCCGCTAAAGGTATATCTTCGGCCCACTTGGAAAAATAATCGGTTATAGCAAAGATGAACCAATGTCCTTTAGATGAAGGAGGATTGATAGGGCCAATTATATCCATGCCCCAAGCTTCAAAAGGCCATGAGAC
The DNA here is from genome assembly GCA_029216955.1 of Iris pallida. Classification (NCBI taxonomy): domain Eukaryota; kingdom Viridiplantae; phylum Streptophyta; class Magnoliopsida; order Asparagales; family Iridaceae; genus Iris; species Iris pallida. The sequence goes on along the minus strand of JANAVB010013042.1, from coordinate 157,172 downwards.
TGCAGTTGGATGAAGAAATTTTGACGGTTGGTGAATAAAATCCGCATGAATTTGACATGCACGATATTTTCTTGCATAATAATATCATCTGATACCATAGAGGACCAGTAGTAGCCCATACGTCGGATAGGATCCTGTAGTTTAGGACCAGGTTGATGTGCTCCACAAACACCATCATGAGCCTCACAAAATATCTGTTTTGCTTCATCACCAGCAAGACACCTCAAGAGTAATCCATCAAAAGTTCTTCGATATAGTGTCTTAGTAGTAGGATTATAATAGAATCAAAGTGATCGACGATGGATACTTGTAGCTTCTTTAGGATCTTCTGGCAAAATGTCATGCACTACAAAATCAATGAAAGGTACTCTCCAATCCTCGCTAAGGACATTGACCTCAGTTAGGTTACTGAATTCAATATTGTGGTTGTTTTCAACACAGAATAGTTCTCTATTAGAGATAATAACCATCTGTTGCCTTATAACTGGAACTGCCAACACCGCAGCTAGGTTAGCTAAGGCATCAGCTTCTGTATTGCATGCCCGACGTACATGTTCGATGAAGAACCCTTTAAATAAAGAAGCTATCCTAGTTGCTGCTTCATAGTATGGTACCAAATCTGATGTCGGAATTCATATATACCTCTAACCTGATTAACAATCAGCTTAGAGTCGCCATATACTTTGAGATATTCAATATCTAGTTGTTTAGCCAATTGGAGTCCAATGAGCAAGGCATTGTATTCTGCCACATTGTTAGAGCATGATTCGTCTAAAGAATAGGCCCTTTGAATAGTTAATCCCTCGGGTGAAACGAGAACAATTCCTACTCCCGCAACAAGAGTACCTCCAATCCAATTCTAGAAGCTCCATCAAAGAATAATCTCCAACTAGGAAATTCTTCTGAAATCATATTTGATTCTAAAGTTTCGTCCAGAATCTCATCATAGAGTTTAGATGTTTTAGGAATAGGATGAACTGCTAAAAGGTCAGCAAGTGCTTGGCATTTCACAGACTTTTGAGGAACATAAACTATATCATATTACGCTAATAATATGGCCCATGTGGCAAGCCTAGAATTAAGCGTACTTGGTTTCTTCATTAAGGCTCGAAGAGGATTGACTCGGGATATGACATGAATAGTTTGGCCTATGATGTAATATCTTGTCTTCTAAACAGCAAACATTAAGGCTAAACATTCCTTCTCCATTGGGCTATAACGATGTTCAGCTCCAATCATTATTCTACTAAGATAGTAAATGGCTTGTTCATGACCTTCCTTGTTCTTTTGAGCTAGCAAATCTCCCAATGAATGGTCCATTGCCCGGACATACATTAAAAAAGGTATTCCTGAGATCGGTGGTACAAGAACCGGTAGGCTCATTAAATACCGCTTTATGTCATCAAATGCTCGTTGACATTCTTTCGTCCAAACGAAAGATACACCTTTCTTTATTTATTAAGTAAATGGTCTGCAACGTCTAGATAAATTCGAAATGAACCGCCTGATGTACGCAAGCTGACCTTGGAATCCTCATAGCTCTTTTAGGTTGTGTGGAGGACGCATCTCTTGACTTTCTTTGATCTTTTCGGTGTCAACGTGTATACCTTTAGAGGTAATAACGAAGTCGAGAAATTTACCACTAGAGACACCCAAGAAAGACTTGGTGGGGTTCATTTTGAGTTGATGCTGGCGCATTAGATTGAAAATAGTTCTTAAATCTTAAATGTGATCTTCTTTGAGACGACTCTTGACAGCAATATTGTCAACATAGCATTCGACAGTCTTTCGCAGATGATCACAAAAAATAGTACTCATAGTCCGCTGGTAAGTTGCACTTGCGTTCTTAAGACCAAACGACATGACTGTATAACAATACACTCCCCGAGGAGTATGAAACGAAGTATGTTTTTCATCTTCAGGATTCATCCGGATTTGATTATATCCAGACCATCCATGAAAGAAATTCGTTCGAATCCACATGTATTGTCGATCATAACATCAGTAAATGAGAGAGGGAATTCATCTTTAGGGCAAGCGTCATTGAGATCCTGAAAGTCTATGCAAACTCGAACCTTTTCGGTCTTCTTCAGGACTGGAACGACATTGGCCACCCAGTCAGGATGTTGTTCTTCTTTGATAAAACCATAAGCTATAAGCTTTTTGACTTCATCATCAATTGCATCCATCATTTCGGGCTTGAATCATCATTGTTGTTGTTTGACCGGTTTGGCATTTGGCAAAATGTTAAGCTTGTGAGTTACAATTTGAGGATCTAATCCAGGCATATCTTTGTAACTCCAGGCGAATACGTCAATATATTCACGAATAAGGTGAATTAATTTTTGTTTATCATCCTCTGGGAGGTTTTTGCTAATGAAGATTGATCGTGATGCACCTTTCTCTCCAATATCAATTTGGACCAATTGATCCTCAGTAGGTGGTTCTCTTTATTCAAAATGAAGTTCCCACTGATTGTCCATCCTTTGTGCCCAGGGGTCCATTTCAATAGCTTCTTCAATATCGCTTTCATCATCTTCTGAGAATTCGGCTGACACCATGTTAGAAGATACTATCACCTTATGAACATGACCGATGCTGGTATCAGAATCCCATGAGATAGAATCAGAAGAGTTTGAACGTTATTCTTCATCAGATTCAGAAGGTTCTGGAGTTAGAAGTGGTGATGTATAACCTAGTCCTCGTTTCGTTTTACTGTTGTACTATTATGATTTCCCTTTTAGAACAGCAATACGAAGAGGGGTTAGCCTTCCTTTACCGTTGTTGAGGCCTGTTCTGAAATCATAGCCCATTTTACGGATGATGGCTTTAGATTGTGGACTATAGCGACGTAATTGTAGCCTTTCTGTATCATCTTTATTATCATTATAGAGCATGATTTTTGGTTCCTCTCTTTTATTGAGGAATATAGGCTTTTCATATTTCTTTCGAGATGGTACTAAGAAGTACGACTCTTGTATTGAATCCAGCGATACCATGTTTTGTCGAGATGATACGACTTCTATTATAAGTGGTTTAAAGCTATCTAGCATATCTAGATAACACTGAGTATAGTAAAAGACATCAGTATACTGCAATGAAGATACTTTATTGATTTTTACACTATCATTTACAACAGAGACTTTAGCCTTAGCAGGCTTAGTCAGATTGATGACAAGAGGGGGAGAAGAAGAACGAGAAGGAGGAGGGAGCTTATTGCGACAAAGATCGATTATAAGCGGTTCAGAAGAGGTGAGCTCCCTTTGTTCTTGACTATCACCTTTAAGTCGCTTCTCATGAGAAGATAGATAGATAGTCAGAGGTTTGAAAGACTGAGGACATGAGGTACGTCCTTTGACCGGAATCACCAGAGTATCATTAGGTATACTCTTCTGTTCTTCATCTGTGTCCATTGCTAGTACCACTTTCATGAATTCCTCTTTGTACATACGAGAATCATTGCAGTATGCTTCAACTCCTTTGAAAGGATTCAAATCTGCAACCTCTTTTTGGACTTCTCCATTACCATTCACATATTTGAAACATTGGTGGAGCATAGAGGGTACAATATTGTGTCCATGGAGGAATGACCTTCCCAACAAAGCATTGTATGAGTCATGATTATCAATAACATAGAAAGTTACCTTTGTACAAAGATTGCCAATTTGAAGTTTTAGGCATATTTCCCCCAAAGGTTCACTTCTTCCTTGATTGAATCCCAGGATGGTAGTGATAGTTGTAGAAAGATTGTGTACTGGGATTTTCAAAGCATCCAGTAAGGACTTCGGCATGATGCTAAGTGTAGACCCGCGATCAATCAGAATGCGGTTGACTTTTATGGTGTCTACATACTCCGTGAAATAGATAGGATGATCATGACGATTGTCTTCTAACAACATGTCATCTTGGGTAAAAGTGATATTGAGCATTAATTCAAATATACTATGACAATGTGCACAGCTGACTGGCTCCTTTTCGGGCTTCTTGAGAAGAGTCAGACAAGCGTCAGCCTGCATCAAGGCTTCACTTAACGCCTCACGAGTTTTTTTGAGAGATGTAAAAGTTCAAAAAATTGACAATCTTGCTGTAGTATTGGCCAATTGAGCCAATATGTCAAAATTGTAAGGCTTTTCAAGTCCAAGAGATGATGACTTCTTCAATGCTTTATCATAGCGAACAGGTTGCTTTCCCTTGTCTGCTGATGTTGGTTTAGGAGGAGATGGCTCGACCACTGGCAAGGATGTAGATTGTGTATCTTCAGCAATAGAAGATGATGGAGAAAGAGCATCCGGGGATGGAGCAGGGTTCTCTTGATTTTTGGAATACTTCCGAAGATACGGTTTCCCAGATCTAGTGCCCATTATAATTTCTTCTTCTGTTATTGGTTCAAAGGATACCATGTTGCAGTTCTTGGATTTAGACTTGGAATGCTTCTTTTGCTTAGAAGAGGAAGGCGTTTCAAATTCTGCCACCAGGTCTGGACGAATCCACATAATCTCTCCTCTGTCAGTTGGGAGGTAGGATATTCACAATTTCCAGAGTAGTCCTTGGAATGGGGACATCACCATCTTGTACGAGTTATGGTGAAAAATTACCGAACTGGAGAGAAACCACATTAGTAGTCACCGTTTTCTCGTCTTGCTGTAGAGTAATTGCTCCATAGTTAACCAACTCCTGGATTTTGCCCTTGAGCACATAACATGCTCGGGTTGGATGCCCTATGAATCTGTGATAAACACAGTATTTAGGGTGATCAGTTTTACCAACTTCTTCTGGTCGCTTTGCCTCTGGAAGCTAAAGCTTATTGCTTTTGATCAAGCAATCGAAGATGCTTAAAGTATCATCTTCATTGAAAGAATACTCTTCTTTTGGACGAGTTGACTTTTGCAGTGGTACTGATGGAGTGGATGCCATCTGAGTAACATTGACAGCCAAAGACTCTTTGACTTTAAGATTAATGGCCATTGTTTCTTTATTCTTACAGTTATTCTGGCGATTACTACCCCCGGGTGTAGAATATTCATCTTGGTTAGGATGAGTCATTTGGACTCCTAACTGCTTAAACTTTTCGGCCCTAACTTCTGCCACCTTTGCATTAACAATGAAAGAAGGACAATCCTGGAATTGTGTAGATCCTGTCCGCATACTGATAATAGACAACAAATTTGATTTGCAAGTGTCTATTGTTACAGCAGATGGAGTACCTAAAGGCATTTTGAGTGCCTCTCAGCAAAATCTTTCAATGAAACTTTCTATGGATTCATTGTGCCTCTGTTTAATTTTAATGAGGGCACACATCGTCATGTCATTGACTCCCTCATAAAATCGTGCCAAGAACATTTGCTTAAAACCATCAAAAGAAGTGATACAACCATCAGGCAGGCTACGATTCCAGTCATATGGTACACCGGCTAAACAACCGACGAACACTCTGGTAAGGAGAGCATCATTTGGCTGTAGTTGATCAATCATCACCTCAAAATGATTGATGTACTGACTTGGAGAAGTGCTACCATCAAACAACATAATGGTTGGAAGCTTATACTTAGGAGGAAATGGAACTTCCTTCCACTCTGTAGGATATGGTTGCTTTATGTCCAGTCTTTGTAAGCCATCCTTCTGCTTGAAGACCTCAAACTGAGTGCGTAAGAGTTTTACAACTTCATTAGCATCCCTTGATGTTTGGGAATTGGTAGGCTGGTTAGAAGTGTTAGGAGGAGGAACATCGTGGTAATTACCACCCCCAGCACCATACTGACTTGGATCAGCTTGAATTGGCACATAAACAACCTAAGGGGCTGGTACCCCTAGACTAACAGGTACAGAAGATGCTATAGGCTCAGGATTTGTAACAGGGTTTACCTTCAGAGGCACTATATGTTGAGCCACCATTATGGTGTGCATGCTTGCAACTATTTTTGCCATGGTTTTTAATTTGTCTTCTAATGCAACAATTCGTTGCTCTTGGCTGGTTGACGTAGAGGCATCTTGATCTTCCGTAATGGTATATGCCGTCACTTCTCTTGCAGCTGTTGATGAGATAGTTTGTTCAGAACTTTCACTATTTGTATCAAACTCCGAAAAAGAGTCCTCTCCCACATGAGTAATAGGAAGATCTTCTTGATTAAAGACACCTTGGTTCAAATGTCGATTTCTCGATCTAGTGTATTGAAAGACACCTTCATTGGATGCATGGATCCGATCTAAGTATTGCTGACTGGGATTACGGGATGCATTACGTCTTGGACATTTCCCACCCCCAGTGCCTTGAGAAGTCATGTTAACAGAAGCATATAATAGTTCATCTTCGTCTTCTATTATATGTTCAGGAGTTGAAGCATAGTTCAGAAAATCGAAGACAGATCGTCGAGCCGATTGGCAACAACAGTTGATGACAACTTCATGTAGGCAGTGGCGATTTGAAGTGCAATTTGGAGGTGAGGAAAACATTCCCGTAGTCTCCCGCTTTTGTGTAAGACATTGCCGGAGATCAATTAAAACCACAGGACGAGAAGAAGTCGGAGGAACATATTTCTTAATGATGTTAGGAACATGTCTCATATTCTTCAGGTGTTTAGCTCCTTGAGTGTACAAAGATGTACTCAACTCATTAGCATAGGTAGATGGGTCTTTCTTTTCAAACTTTAGCTTTTGGTGCAGATTGGCCTTTGGCATAGGGTTCTTGCATTTTGCCAAAGTTGATATTGTTTGACGCCTATTGAGATAAGCGCGTAAATCTGAAAATTCCGCTCCCGGTGTCTCTGTTTGTGATACCTTCAATTTTCCTTGCTTGGATCTTAAAATTTACAAGGTAGGAAGGTCTTGACCAGACCCCATAGGGGTTGGTAAGATACCTCTCTGATCAGTATTCTTTTCGGTATCAGAGATCCGAGGACCTCTGTTTACAGGAATAGAATCTGATACGTCTTCCTCTGAGTCATAGACCAGGGAAGTTTAAGAAAAGACCAAAGGGTGTTTTCCCTTATTTTGATTAGGGTTAGCTAAGAAGCATTTTCCTTTGTTCTGTTGTGTGACCATTTTAGGCATAGATTGTGCCAATTAAGGAAATGTTAAGGGACTTTTCCCTTTGTTTTGTCTAGTGTTGGCACTAGGACATGAATTCTCCAAGTTCAGAACTCGAGAATTGGAAGAGGGAATAGCCAAAAGACTAGTTCCCTTGAGTTGCACCGGAGTAGCAGATTGTGCCTGGTTGCCGATTGCTTGGGTTGCGCCATAGTCCTACGGACTACTGATGGCACCTTAGCAGCAACTTTGATAGACTATGCCTCGATAGTAGCTTGAACTGACTGCACCTTGGTAGCAAAGATAGTAGTAGGCTGCACATGGGCAACAGGGTGAGCAGATTATGCCCTAGCAACAGAAACAGGCTGTGGTGAAGCCACTGAGGCGGATTGCACCTTGGTCACTGAGCACTCAAATTGTGCCTGGGCAACAGCGATTGTAGGAGATTTAGGAGTCCACACAGTCCTGTTCTTGGCGATAGCCACCGTGCACTTGTTGCTCTTGGTGTTGATCATATTCTCGTAGGCTGTCTGGTTGACTTAAACAACCAGAGCCTTCTGCGTCTTGCTGATCGATGCAATGTCGCATTGAGTTGTCACTTTCTCGTCGGAGGAGAAAGTCGTTCCCAGCAGAATTGCTATTTTGTTTACAAAAACAAAATTTGTTTATTCCAAACTTGTAAAAGAGTGCAAAGTACAATATATTCGGGGAAAGTACAACTTTAGGAATCTGATCAGAAGACGATCACTTTATCCCTTGGACTATGTGAACTTGAAGACTGTAGCCTCTAGAGAATGCAGCAGCAATTTTACAAGAGTTCTTGATCTTTGTTTATCTGTCTGATGATGATTGTAAACTCTATTTATAGAGTTCTTGAAATAACTGTTTTAGCAGTTATTCTGATGGTGCGCGAAGCTGGATTCTACCACATTGAGTTGCGCTAACCTCCTGTTGTGCCAACTTTTATTCAGTTGTCAATCGTGTACTAACTATATTTAGATGCGTGGCATCATATGATTGAGATGCGCATGGTCGTGTACAGGATAATAGACACGTCTTGAGAGATTAGTGGCATGTGTGCCACGTCATCCTGCTTTAGAATGTAAGTTGTCTCAACTTTATCAAGTTGCACGAGCTTCAGTCAACAAGTCAAACTGTACTTGATTTGGGCTGCGCCTACACACGTAGCAGCTTCTAAGCAAAAGTTGTTCAGGTTGCGCCCAGGCGCAACTAAGGATTTTGTTTCGATTGCGCCTGGGCGCAACTCACGAAGCGTACAGGACAGCTGTCCACCAACTCTCCTTGAGTGACATAATTCACGGGATTCAAAGAGATTTTTCTCGTTCACTGTTGTGTCAGTCATCAGTATTGTCAGGTAATGATGACCATTAAGTGTCAGACGTCACGTAGACTTTGGCGCAACAAGACTGGGCGCAGTCTGATATTAGGCGCAACCTGATCAATGGCGCATCTTGTTCTTTGGGCTTCATATTAGTGGTGCAACCTGATCTTTGGTGCGCAACTTGATCACTAATTAGTATATTCAGGGCGCAACTTGATTTTTAGGCTCTACACCTGCGGCTCAAAATTTTCCTGTGACACGATGTCTCTCCTGACTCGTAGATTTTTCTGCGGCTTGATAAATATCCATGTTTCTTATTCAAAGTATTCCAAATTTGCAATTTAAAAACTGTGAAAGGGTCTTGTAGAAGCATGGAAAATATGGGGTTCATGCGGATCACAACTCACCGTATGAGTACCCTGGAACAGATTGACCCTCATAAAAAAAATCCATATGACAGACTCAGCACGCCCCCCGCGGCCCATCTTCACCAGACTGATTTTTGAGCCGCAGAGAGAATAGTTACTTTTGCGGCCAAGCTGATCAATCATTCTGGTAAAGCTGACAAACTTTGGTCTGATAAAGCTGACAAACTCTGACAAGACTGACAGCTCTGACAAAAAGAAGATAAGACATGATTAGACTAGACATGGCCATGCGGCCAAAAGGACTACGATCCGAGCCGTATACGACTCAATCTATGTACTACATGCGGCCAAGGGTAGCTGCAATATGAGCGTATGAGCTTTATGCGGCCCAGAATATAGAACTATGCGGCTCAAAAGTTCCCAAGCTACATGCGGACTAAGTGAGACTGCCGCATGAGTCTTATGCTGCCCAGCATGGCCGAACTCTGAAAGGCCTATGCGGCTCAAAATAACTCAAGCAGACAGATCCTATCTTGTGATGAGACATGTGGCAGGCTGACCAAGTCTCAACCACCCAGATTCGCTACGACAAAATCTCAACAACCCCCACCAGCTGTCCGCCCAAGATCGAGTCTTTGTGTATTGTGATAGACACATGGCTACGTGGCCCCTTATGCGGCCCAAAAATCTACGACTGTAGAAAATACTATAAATAGCAGGGTATCACACGGTTGGCAATCCAAGGATGGTAACCTACGAAGGGCAATCCAAGCCAGAGTTGCTACACTTTCTCGAGCCTCTATCGTCACCCCCCAGAATCAAAACTAACAATTGTACTTAGATTGTTTCCTAGGCTTTCTTTCCAGGCTTTCTCTTGTACAAGCGAGTTTGCAATCAAGTTCAATTCATCTATAATTTGTTGTGCTTGATATTTTATGGAAAACAATGCCTTCAAAGATAGTACTACCAGTTGAGCTATCAACTATAGTACATTTGTCTTTTGATGAAGTTAATGCCATAACCGTGATCAGCTAAATAGCTTATGCTGAGCAAATTATGTTTTAACTCGGTAACTAGACATACATCTTTAATCATAGGATAGGAAGCCTTACCAATGTCATCGATACCGATTATGTACCCTCTTAAATTATTACTGAAGGAGACATATCCTTCTTTATTCTTCTTTGATAGTGTTGCGAATAATGATGCATTACCAGTCATGTGTCGTGAGCAACCGCTGTCGAAGATCCATTTGCTTCTAGCATGTGAAGGGCGTTCCACCTACAAAACAGTTTATAGATGAAACTCTAGGTACCCATTTCTTGTAGGGTCCTGACATGTTAGTCTTTGGTATCCATGCATAAACATTTAAATCTACTAACTTTCTAATTCTATATACAGATGATATATGACCAATGAGGCCACAATAATGGCATTTTGCATGTTTAGTGTTGAAAGTAGTGTGAGGTGCATGATTGGTTGGTTTTGGTTTTCTAGTATAGAAAAATACATGCCTATTATTCTTCTTGGGCATTGGTTTGGTATGGTTTGGTCTGACTGTGTTTGGTTTGGGTGTGTTCCGATGATTCGGTAATTGACAAGTGTTAGAATAGGAAGCAACAACTTTAGGCCATTTTTCTAAACTAATTTTTAACTTTTTGGAGGTGTCATATAATCTAGTATAATCAGAAGTAAGTGTTTCCATTCTGACTTGTGCACACTGGAGACTCTTTCTTTCCTTAGATAGGTCTTCCTTTAGCTGGATGATAGTTTGTTCTTTTTTCGGATAACTTGATCGTCTCGTGTAACAACAGCTTAATAGAAGAAAGCTCACCAGACTCAATAGAAGAATCATTATTTCTAACATCAGGTAGTTGGTCGGTAAGTCTTTCTATCTCACCTTTGTACTCTTTAGGTACCTTCTTAGAGGTTTCATATTTACTATACAGTTTCCTGTAGTCATTTAACAGGTCACTGAAAGCCTCTCCTAGTTGCTCAAAGGTGAAATCATCATAAGGATCAAACAGAGGATTAGTGGTTACCTGATCGCAAGCCATCAAGCATACATTTGCAGCATCATTCGATTATTTGTCTTCTGAGTCGCTGGCTTCGCTCTCATGCCATATGCTTGTATTGGCATACTTCCTTGATGTAGATCTCTTCAGGTAGCCTTTGTCATATTTGCTGCTTTTTCTTGTTGTTGATGATGTTGTCGGACAATCTTTCTTCATATGTCCTTTCTTCTTACATCCGTAGCAAATAGGATCTTTCTCGTTGTTGTTGCTATTGCTATCTTTTGTTCTTCTGTCGAATCTCATGAACTTCTTGAATTTTCTTACCAGAAGATCTTGATCTTCAGAGTCAGAGTCGCTGTCGTCAGAATCATCTTCGACAGTTCTTCTATGTTGAGCCTTGAGAGCGATCGACTTCTCTAACTTCTCCTTTGGTGTAGCATCTTCAAAGTCTTGAAGTTCCAACTCGTGAGTGAGTAGCTTACTCATGAGTGTTTCTAGAGACATTATTGAGAGGTCGTTTCCTTCAATGATTGCTGTAGCCTTTGGAATCCAGTTCTTTGTGAAAGCTCGTAGAAGTTTACGAATCTTTTCATGGTTACTGTATTTCTTGCCTAATGAAGACAAAAGATTTACAATATCCAAGAATCTCGTAAACATTTGAGTGACAGATTTATTTGGCTTCATCTTGAACGCCTCGTACTCTTGAGTAAGTCTGCTGATCTTTGACTCCTTGACTTGTGTTGTTCCTTCGTGGGTTACTTCGAGAAGTTTCTACACTTCATTTGATGTTGTGTAAGTCGACACCCTGTTAAACTCAGTTCTGTCTGAAGCACAAAATAAAGCGTTAATAGCACGTGCGTCAAGACTAGCCTTTTTCTTTTCATCCTCATTATATTTATCATGGGGTTTATCAACTAAAACTCCCTCAACAGTAATACGAGGAGGCTTTTTGTAGCCATCAATAACTATAGACCATAAGTCAAAATCAAGAGATTTTAATAAGAAACTCATCCGTATTTTCCAATAAGTGTAGTTTGTACCGTCAAACAGTAGAAGTCTGTTTGTGGCTTGGCCTTCACTTGTGAATTTCACAGTTGCCATGTGTAATGCCGTGATATATAAAATAATTAAATATAACTACAGTTTTACCTTGCTTTACCTGTATAACCTGGCTCTGATACCAATTGTAGGAATGAAGTCGTAAAGCAGAATACTCTGGGGGGGTGAATAGAGTAGGCAGCACAATATTGCTAATTAAAAACTTGTTAGCAGTTAGATCACAGAAATAATATCAATAATCACAAAGTAATAACTGTAAAGAAAAGAGATCAGAAGGCAAATGCAAACACAACGATTTATACTAGTTTTCCTCTTATGAGAACTAGTCCAGTCGGAAGAACACTAGCTTCCAGTTGAATCCACTATTGGAAAATCCCGTAAGTTTTCATATGAAGTCCTTGCAACTTCTACAGATGCGAGCTTTGATACGAAGAACTCGACCAACTTCAGTTTTGAAGAGTCTTTCTTCAATCAAACCTCTGATTACAATTTCTCTAAAATCTTCTAGACCGTGCCGTACCGACAAATTGACTAGAGAATTGTAATTGGCTTAGGATTTAAAAATAAAAGGTTTTTTTAGAAAACTCTTTGTAAGAAACGTAAGCTTTAGAAGAGAAGAGATGAAAGTGAATTGGTGATTTGAAATGATCAGAATTTCTCTCTATTTATAGTTTTTTCCAATGGCAGGACTCTGGCAGAATTTGGACATAATTCGGACAGAACTCTATGTAATAATCCGCAACTGAAGGGAGACCAAGTTCAAAAATCTAACGTTCACATAACGTTCCTATGGCCGAACTCTGGCCGAACTTTGGTCGAGTTCTGTCAAGGTTGGTCCGGAATATTTTAAGAAAATATTTTTTTGCTTTTTAAAATCCTTCAGAAGCTTTTGTAAATAAGAGATGTTTTTCAAAACATAGGTCATTTTTTAAAATGATTTTGGCTGGCCTATTTGCCAGTACGACTTGGTGTACAATGTATTCCTAGAGTCAATAAAAGTAAAAAGTACATTGCATAAAGAAATACAGTCTCGAGTGGAAAACATAGCTCCGGTCTTGAACTGAGTAGATATCCAATCTTGATCAATGTTCAAGTATCCAAAACGTCTTGAGTAAATATCTGAGTTGTTCCGTATATCGAGACAGAGTTTGATCAATTATTAAAATCAGGTTTGACCATGACCAATGGGCCAACATTAAGCACTACCACGACTTCGCATTAGTTGCGAAGACCTACCTACATAGGCTACCAAAAAAATGTGTCACGACCCGTACTTGGATATTCAGGCACGAGTACGTGGGAAACACCCACGTCGTAGTATTGACGGTAGAATCATGTCAAGTACCCAATAAATATCTACAACATCTACATGATCCATAATAACACATGTACTTAATCACATCTCAACAGCTAAGGAAGATATGAAATAGGAAATATATCAATAACACTGAATCAAACAGAGTCTACAAATAAACATACATAACAAGAATGTATCGAAGATAAATCTGTTAAGAAGACATAAATCTAAAAAAATGGTCTAGAGCTCTCCAGATGTCAACTTACGATCTAAAGTACATCGAGATCTATCATCATGAAGTCCAGGGTGTGGGCAAAACATTATCTAAACAATAGTTATCCAGTCAGGATTGGAGCAAAGTATATAACTCTAAAAGTAGTTCCATTACATGGTAGAAAATATATAACTCACAATAGAATAAAATACATGATATACTGGAAGAAAACACAGAGGAATAATATAAAGAGCAGATAAGGAAACTGAGTACATGAATAAGATAGATAACAATTAAACTATAATAAATATAAGTAATTTAGAGCACAAGACAATTATATGATTGACTTAGGTTGTACATGAGTATTCTACGGTAACTCGATTATATGTGAAGGTATAGTCAACCTCCTAGAATATTTTGAGTATAATCAATCTCTATATTCAATAACTATAACCATTTCCCACGAATCCTATGCTGTGATGAGTTTTCCTTAGTCTAACAGGTTCCCCAATAACAATTTATAGCCTAAGTGCCATGAGGACAGACCTGCATGGGCCACCACTAAAAATATGTCACGACCCGCACCCGAATAATCAAAAACGAGTCGGACATGTCCAGCCTTCGTCGAAGGACACGACGAAGTAAGCTGTACAATTATAAGGAAAACTCCAAGATACAAGAAATGTAAAACATCACAGCTACTATACATGTTCCCAGAATCACCACAATCCATAAGTTATTATACATTATCATCCGAAGACAAATCCGGTAACATGAATAAAAATTATACAATCCAGAAATCCTCAATACAATACAATACATGATAAAATCCTCTAAAACAATCTAAGTGAAGTCCTGTCTATAACTCTGAAATTCTTGGTCTATCCTGAGGCACAACTCTATCCTGGCTTCGGGCTCTGGCCCATGAAGGAGATACAACACCATCAAGTAAACCTATAACCTATCCTGTCAGGAAAAGAGCAAAGTACAACCCCGACAAGAAGCTCTAAACAATGTAAACTGAAGTGCATGAAAAAGAATAACGATATGAACTATGATACAAGATAGGAATATGAAACGATGGTACATGAATAACGATGAAACTATAGTACCGGATCCAGAAACAATGAACTATACTATCGGTGTGACATGCATTTGAAATAACTATCAGAGTATGTGACCGGCTGGGTAAACAATAAATAGTGAACAATGAACAATGGTATGGCTTAGTGTCCCACGTGCATGATGTGAGACCTAATCTATTAGTCAATGCCTAGCTAAAATAGGATTGGTCACATATCTGTAGTATTTCTCCACCCCAATGTACAAGTAAGAACAATGAACTATGAACGATGAACAAGGAACGATGAACGATGAACAGTGAACAGTAAACAATGAATAATCGTGTGTACAACGTGTCAATATGAGAACATGAAGCAAGACAGAAATATAAAGTAAAAAGATCGAGCCGGTGCACTCGCCTCGCCTTGGAAATCCGAGAATATTTAGAGCATAAACCTGAGAGTTTACCTGATTTTGGTATAATTTGGTTAGGGTTTGATTGAATGATGAAAAACTAATTCTACGATCAAACTCACTATTAGTTAACCATAAACTTATAATAGTTTTAGCAAGAAAATACTTCCTAAAAGATTCATAGCAAAACCATTTAAAAATAAAATAGTTTTCTAATTTGGCAAATCACCTTCGTAGAATAATTATAATTCTAGCAAAATAATATAGATTAGGGTACAAATATTAGCTAGAAGTATTTAGAGATAGATAGTAATCATAATATTTGAGGAGTATATAAGCAACCTTAACCAGTGTAGTTATTCCAAAATTTTATTAAGAACCAAAACTTGGGTAATGTTCATAATATCCAACTCTCAACCAAGTCCATAATATGTTTGTTAAAACAGAGCAACAGCTCAAGCAGCAACTATTATATGTAACATTAATCGACACCTATATGCTCACATCTAACTATGCCCAACTAATATATACACAAAATATGTGATCCCAGCACTTAACTCGCTACTACAGCAAGGTTACAAACCAACCCGACACAAATACCCCAAGAATGGACCCGACCTACTAAGCCCAACCCTCCTCACATCAACAAAGTGTTGGCCAACAACTAGTTAAGGACAATTCTTACCAAAGCTTTAAAGGAACATACTTAGAGCTTGAGAAAATTTAAAACCAGCACAGCAACTTAACTTAGAAAATTATACATAAAAGCCCAACCAACCAAATCCACATATATTATACCTATACTTCAAAAAAACACAACTCTAATACACCATGCCATAATTCTGTTACTTGTTCCTGCAAACATTCCACCCCCCGTACTCAACCTCTAATCCCAATCCTCAGATGTAGGAGACTATAGAAGGACAAGGGTTCACACAAAACATTCAAACTGAAAATTCAAGTCAATTGTCCAAAACAATCAAATGTTCAAAACATTCAAATCGAAATTCAAAATAACACTCAAAATAAATGCTTCGCCAAGAATGTAGGCTTAACCCACTATCCACTGCATCCGACACCAACAAGGAGTAAAGTCGGAAACACAAGCAAGCGGTTTATTATTACAAATTCTAATGGCTGACTTGATTCCCTCCCAAACCACCATTTTTAAAAATATACAGAATCAAAATTCATACTGGAACTTAAAGAAAACCATGTACCATACCCAACAAACATACGAGATTTAAACCTCCATTCCCGCCACCTATTTTCTGCAATAGATGCCTAAGATCGAATACAACTACTGCAGCAACTCAGAGCTGGACCAATCCAAATCTGGAAACATCGAGCTCGGACACGAGCTACCGGACACATGAAATACAAAACCGGGGTTATAAATCTACCCTCCTTAGAAATACAAAATTTCAAAAATTCAAAAATTCAAAAATTCGGAAAAGCGGGGTTATAAATCTACCCTCTTTAGAAAAATTTCGTCCTCGAAATTTTAAAAAAAAGGCACGATTTGGCAGACAGATACAAAATTTTGAAGTTGGCAAAATTTTTAAAGTGGTTCAAGAAATAGTCACGAAAATGAAATCAATGGATAATAGTCTCCATAGTACCCGACAATCTTCATATCTAAAATCACTTTTCCTACAGTTCCTGTCCCGCCAATATGCATCTGGCTGTAGTGAACTTTCGGTTCCATGCTCTTGATAGTACTAGATTACCGCAATATTTTGTTGACTTTATTCGATATGAAATAAATTTAGGACTTAGCTTTAATAATATCTGAGAACCTGAGAATACCCGTAATTACTTTGACTTAGAGCCCCTGTCTCGCCAGTATACAGCTAGCTGCAATGGTCTCACGGTCTCCATAATCCAGGTCATAATAGGTTGTCAATTATTTTCTCAACTTTATCCAGAAGTTTCAAGGAAGTTGTGAAAATGATAGAGATGAGTAGTATTTGTTCTTAGAAACAAGTTTTTATTGAATACTAAAAGACAATCAATCAATCAACAAGTAGCTCATAGGTACTATAAAACGACAGTAAGATAGGGAGACTGTAAAACAAGTCTCGAATAAAGAAACAACAAAGGAAATGCAAAAAGAACATCAAGATAGGTAATGATCACAAGTGCCTCCAGTCGTCAGTACTCGTCCGAAATCGGGATGGTCTCCACTTCCTCGGCTGTCAGGAGGTAGACTCGTTCCTCTAGCTGGTCTCTCTGCGGCTGCTGGACATGAAGAGGTAAGTCCTCCTGCTGGGGTCCCGGTGCTACTCGTGCTCGTCCCTTAGCGGCTTCTGGATAATCTCTGACCTGGAGAGCAGGTGATCCCCAGAACAAGCAAAGCTTCAGCCTCTTGCGACATTCATCGTAATGATGTCCTGGGTGGTGACAGTAGTTACAAGTGACTGCCAACTGCTATCTCTGTGGCGGATCTTCATGAACTCTGACTGGACGGTACTGAACTGCTGCCTGCTGAACTGGCCTCGTTTGAGTCTGTATCTGTACCCTCGCCGGTGCCTGGTAGCTGCTGCTGTCGATGTCCCTATCCCTCTTGGGCCTCGGGCCCTCCTTCTCAACTGCCTGAGCGATCTTGAGGATGCTCGAATAAATAGTAGCCTGACTGATCGCCACTGCGTGCCGTAGCTCTCTGGTGAGGCCTTTCTTGAACCTCCAAGCCCTCTCCTCTGACGTGTCGACTAGGTTCTCTGCGAACCTGCTGAGTCGGGTGAACTCTGATGTGTACTCCGCCACTGTCAAGGTCCCCTGCTGCAGCGTCTCGAACTGCATCCGAAGCTCATCCCGCTCCACATCGGGGAAAAACTTCTTCTTGAACAGAGTTTTGAAATCTGTCCAAGTAACCTGGGGCTCAGCTAACTGGGGGTCCTCCCGGCACCAAGCTCTGGCCAAATCAAAGAGTCGCATGCTCGCCACCTCCACCTTCAGGTCATTCGGGATCTGTGCCATGTTTAGTGTCCTCTCCTCATTTTCTAACCACTCATCAGCATAAAAATCCCCTCATGGCCCCAGAAATCCATTGGACGGAGATTCTGGTATTCCTTGGCAGTCCCTGGTCTCGGTGCTGCTGGTGCTGGAGGAGCTACTGGTGCTAGTGGAGCCGGCTCTTGGGTCCTGATGGCATCCATGACTGTGCAGCCTGATGGTTCTGGGCCTCCATAAACTGCTGGAACATCGCCATCACCTGGGCGCCGTCAAACATTACCGTCGAGGCCAGCGGTAGAAAGATTGGAGGCGCTGGCGGAAACTAATCTGCCGGAACGTCTGGTGCAGGCTGATCTAAACTGCCTGCAACTCTGAGCTGATCTGTGGTCTTTCTCGTAGTGACCATCCTGAAATAGAAAGAAAACTCGTTGATTGCTAAGCCCTAGAAAATAGTCAACCTCCTAGAAAATTTTGAGTATAATCAATCTCTATATTCAATAACTATAACCATTTCCCACGAATCCTATGTTGTGATAAGTTTTCCTTAGTCTAACAGGTTCCCCAATAGCACTTTATAGCCTAAGTGCCATTAGGACAGACCTGCATGGGCCACCACTAAAAACATGTCACGACCCGCTCTAGAATAATCGGACACAAGTTGGACACGCCCAGCCTTCGTCGAAGGACACAACGAAGTAAGCTGTACAATTCTAAGGAAAACTCCAAGATACAAGAAATGTAAAACATCACAGCTACTATACACGTTCCCAGAATCACCACAATCCACAAGTTGTTATAATATATCATCCGTAGACAAATCCGGTAACATGAATAAAAATTATACAAACCTGAAATCCTCAATACAATACAATACAATACAATACAATACAATACAATACAATACATGATAAAATCCTCTAAAACAATCTAAGAAAAGTCCTGTCTATAACTCTGAAATTCTAGGTCTATCCTGAGGCACAACTCTATCCTAGCTTCGGGCTCTGGCTCATGAAGGAGATACAACACCATCAAGTAAACCTGCAACCTATCCTGTCAGAAAAGAGCAAAGTACAACCCCGACAAGAAGCTCTAAACAATGTAAACTGAAGTGCATGAAAAAGAATAACAATATGAACTATGATACAAGACAGGAATATGAAAGGGTGGTACATGGATAACGATGAAACTATAGTACCGGATCCAGAAACAATGAACTATACTATCCGTGTGACATGCATTTGAAATAACTATCAGAGAATGTGACCGGCTGGGTAAACAATGAACAATGAACAGTGAACAATGAACAATGGTATGGCTTAGAGTCCCGCGTGCACGATGTGAGACCTAATCTATTAGTCAATGCCTAGCTAAAATAGGATTGGTCACATATCTGTAGTATTTTCCCACCCCAATGTACAAGTAAGAACAATGAACTATGAACGATGAACAAGGAACGATGAACGGTGAACAGTGAACAATGAACAATCGTGTGTACAACGTGTCAATATGAGAACATGAAGTAAGACAGATATACAGAGTAAAGAGATTGAGCCGGTGTACTTGCCTCGCCTTGGAAATCTGAGAATATTTAGAGCATAAACTTGAGAGTTCACCTGATTTTGGTATAATTTGGTTAGGGTTTGATTTAATGATGAAAAGCTAATTCTACGATCAAACTCACTATTAGCTAACCATAAACTTATAACAGTTTTAGCAAGAAAATACTTCCTAAAAGATTCATAGCAAAACCATTTGAAAATAAAATAGTTTTCTAATTTGGTAAATCACCTTAGTAGAATAATTATAATTCTAGCAAAATAATATAGATTCGGGTATAAATATTAGCTAGAAGTATTTAGAGATAGATAGTAATCATAATATTTGAGGAGTATATAAGCAACCTTAACCAGTGTAGTTATTCCAAAATTTTATTAAGAATCGAAACTTGGGTAATGTTCATAATATCCAACTCTCAACCAAGTCCATAATATGTTTGTTAAAACAGAGCAACAGCTCAAGCAGCAACTATTATATGTAACATTAATCGACACCTACATGCTCACATCTAACCATGTCCAACTAATATATACACAAAATATGTGATCCCAGCAGTTAACTCTCTACTACAGCAAGGTTACAAACCAACCCGACACAAATACCCCAAGAATGGACCCGGCCTACTAAGCCCAACCCTTCTCACATCAACAAAGTGTTGGCCAACAGCTAGTTAAGGACAATTCTTACCAAAGCTTTAAAGGAACATACTTAGAGCTTGAGAAAATTCAAAACCAGTACAACAACTTAACTCAGAAAATTATACATAAAAGCCCAACCAACCAAATCCACATATATTATACCTATACTTCAAAAAACACAACTCTAATACACCATGCCACAAATCTGTTACTTGTTCCTGCAAACATTCCATCCCCCGTACTCAACCTCTAATCCCAATCCTCAGATGTAGGAGACTATAGAAGGACAAGGGTTCACACAAAACATTCAAACTAAAAATTTAAGTCAATTGTCCAAAACAATCAAATGTTCAAAACATTCAAATCGAAATTCAAAATAACACTCAAAATAAATGCTTAGGCTTAACCCACTATCCACTGTATCCGACACCAATAAGGAGTAAAGTCGGATACACATGCAAGCGATTTAGTATTACAAATTCTAATGGCTGACTTGATTCCCTCCCAAACCACCATTTCTAAAAATATACAAAATCAAAATTCATACCGGAACTTAAAGAAAACCATGTCCCACACCCAACAAACATAAGAGATTTAAACCTCTATTCCCGCCACCTATTTCCTGCAACAGATGCCTAAGATCGAACACAACCACTGCAGCAACTCAGAACTGGACCAATCCAAATTTGGACACATCGAGCCTGGACACGAGCTACCGAACACAGGTCATGGCCGACACAAGCTAACTTGTAATACTCCCAGCCCTGAACACACGCATACCCAATCCTCCGTCAACCCAACTGCAAACAAAATGTTTTCTAACATACAAGGAGTAAGATATTACCAAAGCAAAACGAACCAGATCTTGGATCGAGGACACGATTGGACACGGCTCTACGAGTCCAACTGAAAACTAGAAATCCTTCTAATCTTTTAAACAAACAATTCCCAAGCATCGGAAAGATAACATAATATCAACAACTCGTTGAAATCTCCTCTTTAAAGTAGCAAAAAAAAATCAAGAATGCATAGGTTATACTCATCAATAGATTCGATCAACTCAACAGTTGATCTCTAGAAAGGATCAACTTCCTCTGATCTGACACCCACTTCAACCCAACTAAAAGAGAATCAAAACACCAATCGATTCATAAACGAACACAAAAATTCTCCAAAGCTGAATCATATAAGATCGACACTCACCAGAATTTGATGGGGGTCAAGAATACGACTGAATCTACGAGGATCGGCTCACCAGATAAAACGAACCGATCGGAGAATTAACAAGGCGCCGATCAAAATGTTCGATCTGTACAAAACCAGATCGAGCATGAGCATGAGTAGATCTGCTTGATCGAAAATAATGAAGGAAAAGAATGATCCCGAGATGATTGAGACTCACTTCGTCATCGTTCAAGGAACTCGTCGAGCCATAGCCGAGAAATTGCTGACGAACGAAGAAGATACGCCGCTCTGGTGTCGAATGCCGCCGGAAGTCGGAGTGTCATGCCGCTTGAGGAGTGGTCGAGCACCGCCGAAAGTCGGAGTGGCACGCCGCTTCTGCTGTGATGTTGTCGAGGGTTCTCGAACTCCGCTGATGGGAGGGACGACGCTTGGTCGCCGATCGTCGGAAGCTATGGTTAGGGTTAGGACTCAATTTAGGGAAAACGATGAAGGAAGGAGCTCTGCTCTCGATTTTTTTTCTAGAAGAATGAATAATGAGAGGAGAGAGACAAAGTTCAATTAAATAGAAATTAGGGAAATTTTGCAGAAAAACCCATTAGTTTTGGAATATCTCCCATAAGCCCTTCCACTCAAGAAATTTAAACATAGAAGCCCCTCCCCTTTTCACAAATTGCACAAATACCAATAAATTCAGTTAGAAAATTGTTACAAGTTGTTATGGGTTGTTACAAATGGAGGGAAACCAAATTTTTAAACCCAAATTCAAATTGCTCTAAGCTAACACCCATTTAGAAAAAAAATGTGTTATAAAAATAGGTAAATCAATTAAATATTCTCATAAACAAACCATAAAATAAAATATGGCTAAATTAGAAAATCCTAGGAAATACAAAATTTCAAAAGTTCGGAAAAGCGGGGTTACAGGAATGTCTCATGACCGAGCCGCATGAGGAATGTCTCATGACCGAGCCGCATGAGAAATGCCTTTTGACCGAGCCGCATGGAGGACGTCTCATGACCGAGCCGCATAAGGTATGTTTCATGATTAGGCTGCATGAAGGATATCTTTTGGCTGGATGGGTATAGGGGCCCTAAGAGGAGGTGCTGTGCCGAATGTCACGATTTGAGAGAGTTTTATATGTCTTCCTCTTGACTGATCTCCTTGTTTGAAGAAGATTTGACGCTAGACTCCTTCCGAAGATTATGACGCGCTTGACTGAGATGATGCACCTGACTGAGACATCTGAGTAATGCATCTAGTTGAGAACAGACCGTTATAACGTCTTCAATTGGCATCATGTTTCCGAGATGATATTGGAAATGCGCAGTAGGTCGCAGTCGCTGGAACACAGACTGCCTTGATAGTGGAGCCATTATCTTGTGGCAGCGGCAGTTGATGATGGCTTGGGTGCAGTGATGTCCTGGAAGGGGATTATCACACGCCATGGTTGCTTCTCTCTTCTTGCGTTTGTGAGTAATCACCTCTCGCAGGTTGATAGCAGATTGATCTACCTTCGTATCCGTTTTGTGGGCCCGGGTATCCCGAGCGCCCGGGTGTGTAGGTATCATATTTGCTCCCTGATCACCGGCTAGTAAAGCACTGCGCTCGATCGTTGTAGGAAGACTTATTTGGGATCATCATATTTGCTCCCTGATTACCGGCTAGTAAAGCACTGCGCTCGATCGTTGTAGGAAGACTTATGGGACCATCATATTAGCTCCCTGGTCTGAGGCTAGTAAAGCACTGCGAGGCAGAACGAGCTACGATAGGCCCGCGCATAAAATAAGCGATATGGCCGTAGACTTCTTCAACTTGGCACCCGAAGATGCATAGTAGGAAGAGTCCAAGTTGGAAGCTTCGACATTCTCAATGGGCCGCATGGGGTCTGTGTCACGACCCGCACCCTAGAGTAAGGGCACGAGAAATGGGTACGTCCAGCCTACGCCGCAATGTCGGCGGTAGAACGCTGTCCTAGGTCAATCATCTAACAATATATAAGGTACCTTTACAGTATATACACTCCGAATGGAGGTGACATAACATAATGCAGTCTCAATCACATCTAAGGCAGAATACGATAAGATAGATAGATATAAACGAATCCACACAAGAGATAAAATATAAAGAAGTCTAGGTGTCTATGATAACATCTCCACAAACATCCAGATAAAATAACTCCCAATATATATACAATGATGTATCAATAAGAAAGACAAGGTAAGAGTCTAAGCTAGCAGTCTAAACCACTGGTGGCAGATCCTCTACTACAAGTGGGCCCAAGTCACAACAATTGTCTATAGCTGCACCATAATAGGTAGACACCAGAGCCTTCCTCGTCCTCTGTAATATTTTCAACAGGTCCAGTCAGGACAGGAGCGAGCACAATACATCTTAACAAATCATAACAGGTTAGGAAATATAAACATACTAGAGAGTAAGATACATGAAACTGAAAGAACAACATGATGTAGAAGAGAGACTGTAAGTAAATAGCTACAATATATATAAGAGAACTATTCAGTGCTAGTGATTCAGAGTACAAGATGAACATGTGAACAACTAGAGGGTGATTCATGACTATACTAAAGAGGTGATTCATGACTATTCTACTTTAGAATTATTTACATGTTCAGTTTCTACTCCCCCATCCCCAATCAATACACAAGGATCCAGTCATGTTACGTTAAGATTCATGACTATACTACTGGCCCATAAAGGATGATTCAAGAGTGATTCATGAAAAGATTCGTGAAGGCTCTGTGATTCATGAGAGTACATGAATCATAAGCTGATACATGAAAATTTATGATAACAGAAGCATGAGATACATGATGTAAGTAAAACACACGAGACAGGAGTATCAGATGCTCCCGAGGGGGATAACACCTCATGAAGGGATCCATATAGTACTAATCCGTGATACCAACGTGTCAGCATCAAGTAAAGTAATCTAAAGCAGAAAATATAATCGGAAACAAGATATGAAATGATCAGAGAATGTACTCGCCTGGTATCCTGATATCTGAGAAGAATATACTGTCCGAGGAGTGGTGTCTGGCTCCTATAGAATAGTACAAGTCACTACATATCCAAAATAGTAAAATAGACTGCTTCAATGCATCTACATGTTGTCTAGGTCAAACTAGACTAAAGTCAACACTTGGTCAACTCTAGTCAACCACACTAGTCAAACTAGATCAACTAGGTCAAGTCCTAGCCCAAACAAGTCTAACAAGCCTCACTAGGCCTAACCAAGCCTAGGCTAGCACTCACACAATCACAAGGCAATATGAACCACAATAATGCATAATATAAAATAGATACTATATATAAATACAAGTCTTCATACATACATGCATATCCACATTACATACATATTTATATATATAGGCATATGTTACATCATGCATATTTATATAGTTACATAGATATATACATTCATGGATATTTACATACATACTTTTATACATTATATATGTTAACTTTCGTTAGAATGCATTATATTTTACTTATACCTTTGATTCATTCATTCATTCATATATGACATTCATTCATGCATTTATACATTCATTCATTCATTTTATCACTATATACATACTTACATGCATCTATACATTATATACATTGTATACAACATGTAAAGTTAGAAGAGGAAAAAAAGGGAAAAAACTTAAATGGAAAGGGAAGGGAAGGAAAAATGTAAGGAAAAGGAAAAACAGTGGACATATACATGCTTGCATCATATATTCTATATTACCATACATGCTATCATTATATATTGTATTACATTATGTATACATTATGCATTCATATCTATCATTACATGTATACCTTGCATTCATGTCTAGCATTCATTATATACTTTCATGCATACATTGTATATCATTCTTTTATTCATGCATTTATGCGTTGCTTACATACATTACATTGATTGCATTCCTACATGCTTGCATTCAACCACATATATACATTAATATAAAGAGGATACATATCATATATATATATTATTTCATTCATCTAACATATTATGTATTACATACTCTACATGCATTTAATATCCATACTACATAGGCTCATAGGTTACACAAAATGCCGATGTCGTATAGTCACTCTTTTACTTAAAATCAATACTGTACCAATTGGGCCTTCACTAAATTCTAGTATTATAGTATGTCATAGCCCTTCGTTTTAGCTTTCCGAAATTTCAAACGGATCGTATTTTCGTGTCCGGAAGCTCCCGAAATTACAAAAACACCGAAACATGTTTGTCTTTCGGACAGCTGACACTCAAATACTTTTACAAAAAATTACAGAATGATTTTGGCTTATTAAAGTATATATTTGGAAAGCTAACTTCGATACGCTTCTATTAAAAAAATGGGAGATTAAACGGAGTTCTAAGCTAAAAGTTATGATATTTCTAAGTTGCTTTGGTTAATAAAAACGTGGATGAATATTATGACGAATTTGAGTTATTTTGGACAAAAGAAACACATGTAGGCCAAGATACTTGGATACCAACATAGGTATCCAAATGAAACTCATTCTAACCATCCTAACTAAGATCAATACACTCTGTAACCATTCTAAAACTGAATTTAAATATCTATTTAAACTATTATCATACATACATACACATGGGGTGTCCTAATTTGGGATCTATCAAGTAGGACACAAGACACTATCTAAAATCCTCAAGAGAGCTCCAAATGGCCTCAAATTTGAATCTAAAGGTGACACATGCATGAGGATGGATCCTACGAATTCAAAACTAATATACATGCAAAGGAAATCAATTTAGAGGATGGGTTTTACCTATTGGGAGTAGAATCTCAATGAAATTCTTTAGGACACGACTCCGATACGAAGATCCCTCAAAGTGGACACTCCTCCTTGCACTTCTCTTCCAATCCTTGGTAGCACCCTTTCCTTGGAGAATGTGAATGATTGAGGGACGATTTGGTGAAGAAATGATTTGATTTGGAGATCAAATCAAAGGGAAGGCTCTCTAAAATTAGGAAAGAGCAATAGGAAAATAAAAGAGGCAAGATTGTAATGAATGAAATGAATCATTTCCCCCTAAAGGTGGCTGCCATAAAGAGTCCATTAGGGCTAATGGAAAAATGTCCTAATTGCCCCCTCTAGTCTCATATGGTTAAGTCTAGACTAGGTTCAAGTTTGGGGTCAAAGGATCGAGTTTTGAGTCTCTAACTTAACCATTCTAACATGATAAAAATTAGTCTAACTAACTAATTTAAATGTTAGATTTTGTGGGCCATGCTTAACTTAATATTGGGTCCCATCTAGAGTTTAAGCTACCCGGATCACAATACAAGTCAGAACGAGACGAAACTCAAACCCGACTAAACAAATCCAATAAAAACAATATTAAAAATATAAAATTTTCCTAAAATATTAAAATATGAAAAATGACCAAAATCATAATACACCAATTTAAATATTATTAAAATAATCTAAAATTTACCAATTAATCAAAATCTTAAATAATTCAGAAGTCACAAAATGACCAAAATATCCTTAGCCTAAAAAGTTGAAAATAGGCATTCTAATCACATGGTTAGGTCCCCATGGTCATGGTTAGTCTCTAGGCTCAACAGTTCTAGGGTTCACTAGCTAACACATCAAAATTATAATTCACCATTTTTAAATAGTATTAAATTAATTAAAAATTCTCATAAATCATAAATCCTATTATTAAATAATAAACTTTTACAAAAGTTCAAAATTACCCTCATGCTAAAATATGGTAGTGACAAATCTACCCTCCTTAAAATAATTTTGTCCTCGAAATTAAAAGACGAAACTAAACTGATGAGAAGGATAGACAATCATACCTCAAGGTCTAAAAAGACATGGGTATCGCTCGCGCATCTCATCCTCCCGCTCCCAGGTAGACTTTCCTGGAGAATGATGCCTCCATGCGACGCAAACCAAGGGTATCACCTGGTTTCTCATTACCTTCTCTTGGCGATCCAGAATCTCCACTGGTTGCTCTGGATAACTGAGAGTAGGTCCCACCTCAATCTCTGAATGATCAAGTACATAGCTAGGGTCAGCCATGTACCATCTCAACTGTGATACGTGGAATACGTTGTGGACACCCACTAGTGTAGGTGGCAAGTCTAGCCTGTATGCCACGTCACCAACTCTCCCATTGATCATAAAAGGTCCGATGGAGCGCGGGCTAAGCTTCCTACCTCCACCAAAACATATGGTACCACGAGTCGGAGATATCCTCAGAAAAACTATGTCTACAACCTAATCACAAACAAGGTCTCTAATTACTAAATAATCAAACATGATCAACAAACACAGCAACAACCTGCTTCTAATCCTATCTGATCCAGTCAACTAGGTCAAACATAGTCAAGGGTCAACCACTAGTCAATTTCTCAACATCCAAGTACTTGGTCATCAACTGGTCAACTTCTTAGGGTTTTACCTATGCTAGCTATCTAGGTGTTGGCAACTAGAAATTAGCAAAAAAAAAAAACTCTATAATAGACTAACTCTTAACTTCCCAAATCCTATCAAGTCACCCATAACTAAATACCTATATTCTAAACACACAAATCCCAAATATCACATATACATAAGCTCAAGAACAACAACCCATCACATATGTCCTAAGTATATCATCTATATATATACATATACTAATCATCAAAGGGTTAAAGTAGACTAAACTTATAAGGGATAGAAACAAATGCTAGAATTTAGGCTAAGGACGAATGGTCTGAACATCACTGAAATGAAGTCTGATACTACATATAGGTTGGGGAAAAAAGTTAAACCTAAGAAGCTATAGTGGGTTGCTCTATAGGGACAGGACCCTATATTGGCTGAGCAAATCATAAAAGGGGTTGAATTATGAAGGATGATGAGATGTGGTCAGGACATGGTCTCATGTTCTGATACTTGATGAGTATCAGTGAAACTAACGAGGGTATCAGGTAAACCGAACATGCAATGGTTAATATGATATACTGCAGGATATACAAGTGGTGAAAGTATGTGAAGTACAGAAAATGAATGAGTGCATGTGAATCAAGGATACGTAAGAAATGTTATGTGAAGTGCAGGGCCTGTGCTAAGGTGTAGTGTGTCGAGGATATGAATGTGAACATGAGTGAATGAGTGTCAGAACATAAGTGCAGTACCAATTTGTATGGACATTTCAGGTATACATGATACTAAGGTAGTGCAGTAGTTCATCTATATGCAAGATATGATCAAATTTGTAGGTCATATGCCTAAGTAGCAGGGAATGAAGTGTCAATTGCAAGAGAGTGAAGTGTGAATTGTGTATCTGAGTCTAATGTGTCAGGAAAGTCGTGTGATAATGATGAAGCACAAGATGGCGTGTTCGAGTAGGACACGAAGGTCATGGGTATAGGGTGTCATGTATATGTCATGCATGTGAAGTTGGTTTTGAGAAAATAACTAATCTTGTGCTCCTAATTTAAAAGTCATGACAATGTGCATATGATAATCATAATTAAAGTGGGAATGGTCAATAGACTAAATTGGACCGAAAGCTGTGATATGAAAGTAGCACAGGGGAACAAGTTTAAGCGGGACATAATATATCAAGGTGAAGATAATCTCGTCTACTACAAACTCATGGAGGAAGTTTCCAAAGGTTTATATCTCTGACGTTCCAGAAATCAAAGTCACAGAAAGAATATTCGTCTACCTAGAATACTCTCTCTAGGGTTCCCTTCTAGTCATTCTAGTCATACTACTGTACTAAGCAATCACAAGGTATCAAAATATACAAGCAATGTGGGTCAATTATCTCAAAAGACATGCTAAGGTCTAGGCTAAAATCTGGATACTTTTGAGGCCCTAG
This sequence comes from Iris pallida, assembly GCA_029216955.1. Taxonomy (NCBI): domain Eukaryota; kingdom Viridiplantae; phylum Streptophyta; class Magnoliopsida; order Asparagales; family Iridaceae; genus Iris; species Iris pallida. Next base: position 128,169 of record JANAVB010013042.1, on the reverse strand, counting down.
GTGGAACTGGATACTGCTCCCTCAAGGTCTCAGCCTGGACTCTCTGTGCCTCCAACACATCCCAGAGAGTCCATATATCTGAGCTCCATCAGGAAACCCTTCTGAGAATATGGTATGGGGTACCACTATATGAGGCAGAGGAAAACCCTCAGTCTCAGGTGAAGCTACGGCTACACTCAAGGACAGGCTCTGGTCATGGGTGCCCTACTAGAAAGGTAATAGAAATAATAAGAAACCATCAAGGCTGTAAGGCAGACTAGCATCCTATATAAAAACTGATAGGTATTATAAATAACAGGGAAATCATCTACAATGGGTTATTAATTTAATATCAATGCTAACTATCATCTCTAGAGTACAGACACTCTACAATTCATCATATCATTACACTATGAAAGAACTACATATGAATAAGCTCTACAAAACTAAAATATTTCTACTCTTAAGTTATTTGATGATGGAATACAATTTTATAACAACAGAAGGGTATGATAGAGATTATATATTTAAAAACCTTCTCAAGATACAATCTGATAATCATATACGTCTGTTCAAAATTATGTTACTCAGAGTCCTCGCCATGCCAGTAAGCATGGCTGCGATAAATGATAGATTCCATAACTGGGGGTATGCACCTCTAAAGTCATGTCATCTGGAAATCTCGCTATGCCGACTAGTATAGCTACGAGAAATTCCAAATCTCATAACCAAGATATGTACATCCGAAGTTAGGTCTCTATGTTCCCGCAACGTCGGCTAATATGGCTGCGATAAACTACAGGTTCCATAATCAAGTAGACGTTTTACCATCCTTGTTATTTTCGTCAAGATATGTTATCAGAAAATATCGTAACTCAGGCCATAAAATTTATCTCGATAGGAAAATCAAAATCAACAACGATCCATCAAAAATCAAATTCAATAACAAGGACTAAGGGTGAACAAGATAAAGGAAGGGATTTCAATTGAAGTTTAAATAAGATTCTCAAGGGTTGTCCCAGGAATCTCTTAAGGAATCCTAACTGTGATTGAGTACCTTCAAAATTATCCTAATCCAACTGCAGGCTGTAGTGATACACTAGTTCGAATACCACTATATTAACTCGACATACATGGGCCACCACTAAAAACGTGTTACGACCCACACCCTAGAGTAAGGGCACGAGAAGTGGGTACGTCCAGTCTACGTCGTAGTGTCGACGGTAGAACGCTGTCCTAGGTCAATCATCTAACAATATATAAGATACCTGTACAATATATACACTCCGAATGGAGGTGACAGAACATAATACAGTCTCAATCACATCTAAGGTAGAATACGATAAGATAGATAGATATAAACGAATCCGCACAAGAGATACAATAGAAAGAAGTCTAGGTGTCTATGATAACATCTCCACAAATATCCAGATAAAATAACTCCCAGTATATATATACAATGATGTATCAATGAGAAAGACAAGGTAAGAGTCTAAGCTAGCAGTCTAAACCACTGGTGGCAGATCCTCTACTACAAGTGGGTCCAAGTCACAACTATTGTCTATAGCTGCACCATAATAGGTAGACACTAGAGCCATCCTCATCCTCTGTAATATTTTTAACAGGTCCAGTCAGGACAGGGAGCGAGCACAATACATCTCAACAAATCATAACAGGTTAGGAAATATAAACATGCTAGAGAGTAAGATACATGAAACTGAAAGAACAATATGATGTAAAAGAGAGACTGTAAGTAAATAGCTACAATATATATAAGAGAACTATTCAGTGCTAGTGATTCAGAGTACAAGAATAACATGTAAACAGCTGGAGGGTGATTCATGACTATACTAAAAAGGTAATTCATGACTATTCTACTTTGGAATTATTCACATGTTCAGTTTCTACTCTCCCATCCCCAATCAATACACAAAGATCCAGTCAAGTTACTTTAAGATTCATGACTATACTACTCGCCCATAAAGGGTGATTCAAGAGTGATTCATGAATAGATTCGTGAAGGCTCTGTGATTCATGAGAGTACTGCAATCACAAGCTGATACATGAAGATTCATGATAATAGAAGTATGAGATACATGATGTAAGTAAAACACACGAGACAAGAGTATCTGATGCTCCCGAGGGGGATAACATCTCATGAAGGGATCCATATAGTACTAATCCGTGATACCAACGTGTCAGCATCAAGTAAAGTAATCTAAAGCAGAAAATATAATCCTAAACAAGATATGAATTGATCAGAGAATGTACTCGTCTGGTATCCTGATATCTGAGGAGAATATACTGTCCGAGGAGTGGTGTCTGGATCCTATAGAACAGTACAAGTCACTACATGTCCAAAATAGTAAAATAGACTGCTATAATGCATCTACATGCTGTCTAGGTCAAACTAGGCTAAAATCAACACTTGGTCAACTCTAGTCAACTATACTAGTCAAACTAGGTCAACTAGGTCAAGTCCTAGCCCAAACAAGTCTAACAAGTCTTACTAGGCTTAACCAAGCCTAGGCTAGCACTCACACAATCACAAGGCAATGTGAACCACAACAATGCATAATATAAAATAGATACTATATATAAATACATACCTTCATACATACATGCGTATCCATATTACATACATATTTATATATATAGGCATATGTTACATCATGCATATTTATATAGTTACATAGATATATATATTCATGCACATTTATATACATACTTTTATACATTATATATGTTAACTTTTATTAGAATGCATTATGTTTTACTTATACCTTTGATTGATTGATTCATTCATATATGACATTCATTCATGCATTTATACATTCATTCATTTTATCACTATATACATACTTACATGCATATATACATTATATACATTGTATACAACATACAAAAATAGAAGAGGGAAAAAAGGAAAAAAACTGAAATGGAAAGGGAAGGGAAGGAAAAATGTAAGGAAAAGGAAAAACAGTGGACATATACATGCTTGCATCATATATTCTACATTACCATACATGCTATCATTATATATTGCATTACATTATGTATACATTATGCATTCATATCTATCATTACATGTATACCTTGCATTCATGTCTAGCATTCATTATATACTTTCATGCATACATTGTATATCATTCTTTTATTCATGTATTTATGCGTTGCTTACATACATTACATTGATTGCATTCCTACATGCTTGTATTCAACCATATATATACATTAATGTAAAGAGGATACATATCATATATATATTATTTCATTCATCTAACATATTATGCATTACATACTCTATATTTATTTGATATCCATACTACATAGGCTCATAGGTTACACAAAATGCCGATGTCATATAGTCACTCTTTTACTTAAAATCAATACTGTAGCAATTGGGCCTTCACTAAATTCTAGTATTATAGTATGTCGTAGCCCTTCGTGTTAGCTTTCCAAAATTTCAAACGGATCGTATTTTCGTGTCCGAAAGCTCCCAAAATCGCAAAAACACCGAAAAATGTTTGTCTTTCGGACAACTGACACTCAAATACTTTTACAAAAAGTTATAGAACGATTTTGGCTTATTAAAATATATATTTGGAAAGCTAACTTCGATACACTTCTATAAAAAAAATAGGAGATTAAACGGAGTTCTAAGCTAAAAGTTATGACATTTCTAAGTTTCTTTGGTTAATAAAAACGTAGATGAATATTATGACAAATTTGAGTTATTTTGGACAAAAGAAACACACGTCGGCCAAGATACTTGGATACCAACATAGGTATCCAAATGAAACTCATTCTAACCATCCTAACTAAGATCAATACACTCTGTAACCATTCTAAAACTGAATTTAAATATCTATTTAAACTATTATCATACATACATACACATGGGGTGTCCTAATTTGGGATCTATCAAGTAGGACACAAGACACTATCTAAAATCCTCAAGAGAGCTCCAAATGGCCTCAAATTTGAATCTAAAGGGGACACATGCATGATGATGGATCCTACGAATTCAAAACTAATATACATGCAAAGGAAATCGATTTAGAGGATAGGTTTTACCTATTGGGAGTAGAATCCCAATGAAATTCTTTAGGACACGACTCTGGTACGAAGATCCCTCAAAGTTGACATTCCTCCTTGCACTTCTCTACCAATCCTTGGTAGCACCATTTCCTTGGAGAATGGGAATGATTGAGGGACGATTTGGTGAAGAAATGATTTGATTTGGAGATCAAATCAAAGGGAAGGCTCTCTAAAATTAGGGAAGAACAAAAGGAAAATAAAAGAGACAAGATTGTAATGAATGAAATAAATCATTCCCCCCTAAAGGTGGCTGCCATAAAGAGTCCATTAGGGCTAATGAAAAATGTCCTAATTGCCCCTCTCTAGTCTCATATGGTTAAGTCTAGACTAGGTTCAAGTTTGGGGTCAAAGGATCTAGTTTTGAGTCTCTAACTTAACCATTCTAACATGATAAAAATTAGTCTAACTAACTAACTTAAATGTTGGATTTTGTGGGCCTTGCTTAACTTAATATTGGATCCCATCTAGAGTTTAAGCTACCCGGATCACAATACAAGTCAGAACGAGACGAAACTCAAATTCGACTAAACAAATCCAATAAAAACAATATTAAAAATATAAAATTTTTCCAAAATATTAAAATATAAAAAATAACCAAAATCATAATACATCAATTTAAATATTATTAAAATAATCTAAAATTCGCTAATTAATTAAAATCTTAAATAATTCAAAAGTCACAAAATGGCCAAAATACCATTAGCCTAAAAAGTTGTAAATAGTCATTCTAATCACATGGTTTGGTCCCCATGGTCATGGTTAGTCTCTAGGCTCAACAGTTCTGGGGTTCACTAGCTAATACATCAAAATTATAATTTACCAATTTAAATAGTATTAAATTAATTAAAAATTCCTATAAATCATAAATCCTATTATTAAATAATAAACTTTTACAAAAGTTCAAAATTATCCTCATGCTAAAATATGGTAGTGACAGTCTGGCCCACAAGAGATTTTCCTTCGACTTAGTTCGGGTGCAATAGCTGCACCTATGTGGGAGGGGGACTTTAACAAGAGATTCCCCCCCGACTTAGTTTAAGCGCAATAGCTGCACCTGTCACGCCCCAGTTCCAAATAATCGTATCGGGAACACGTGGCATGCCAGCTGTACAATCTAGCATAGCTAAACCCAATTTAATGGACTATGATTCGATTGTAGTACGCTGAAGTATAACTAACAAGTAACATCACAGGCAGGTAAACTAGTCTCATCCATGAAATAAAGTAATAGATAACTGAATGGAAAATAATCAGTGCCACAGAATCCAAATGTCAACTATGGCTAGAGGAGAACAATCCACTAAAAGTAAATGAGTACATCTGGAATGAAATGAAGTAGCAAAAAGAAATAAACAGAATACTGGAAATGGAACCCACGTCTGAAGATGTAGCTAGCCTCCAGAGGGTCAAGGCTGCGGCTCCACCTCAAAGTCGTCGTCAACAAGTCCGTCTACTCCGTAATCAGCCGGGAATAAGTGCTCGTCAAGCTCTGGAAAAATACCAGGTCCTCAGAGGGACATAACAAATACACAGGAAAATGACATGCATGATAATACTGAGCAGTAATGTAAAAGTAACGAATAGGAATGCCACCCAGTATTTCCCTAACCAAACAAGGACAGGAAATACAAGGAAGCAATACAGGTGTTCTAACCATCTAAGTGTAAATGCACTCGAGACATCTCTAGTGGCACATGAGAGGGGGAGAAGAAGAAGAAACTGCCACCAAGCGTTCTACGGTTTGAGAAACGAGGGGCTACGAGCATCCAGCGTACATTGGAAACAGAATTCTCATACACCACTAGTAGACTCTCCCCACCCAATGTACTCGTACCGTATATGCGGTACGAACAATATGCAAGACGTCATAGTAAATATAGTATAACTAAACCAAACTGCTACAGACTCAAGATCATATGTTAATGGCCAGTCAACACAGAACCTCTGCACTCAACTCACTCATATGTGATACGTGTCTGAGACAGTGTCAAGTTTATACTAACTCTATACAAGGTAGTCATCAATGGAGACGAGTGCACACGATAGTAATAACTGGCAAATGTAAATACTGCATAGTAAATGTCAAGCAAGGTGTACTTGCCTGTGTCCAGCAACTGAGTATCCGGGTCCAAAGTAGAGTCCGAGTCCCGAGAAGCAAATAATCCTAAACAAAATTTATCTCTAATTAATTACTAATTAAACAAATTAAACAATTCATTTAATTGCTAATTAATCTTTAATTTAAATTAATCTATTACTACTAGCTAACTATTATCAATAATTATGAATACTAATTATACAATAATAAGTATGTAAACCATACTTATTATCATACCATTTATATTCTGAAATTTATATACAACCAAATATTTAATAATTAATTAATTAATTAATGATAATCAATTAACCAACCATTTTAATACACACATGAATTCACAATTCCTAATATTACTAACATAAATAGTAAAAATCATTTTTAGTCTTTTTTTAATAATAAACTAAATAATATCAGAATAATAAATATATATTATATATATTTTACAGAAAATAAATTATTATCATTAAACTATTTATTAAATAACTAGTTGGATAATAACAATAAGTACTTAATAATTCTAAATAAATCCAAATAAATCACCACAAACCTTCAATTTAATCATTAAAACTAAATTCACAGTAGTAACACAAAATTAATAATTATTTAAATCAATAAATAATTATTACACAATTTATTACATAAACCTAAACATGATTTTCCAAATTACTTTTAAGTCTTAAAAATTCGTAAATATATTTAAAATACATAAAATAAATTCCTAAATACCCTATTTACACATTTCTAACAGAATCTTATCACTTCACAAAATTACATCATTTATATAATTAATAACAATTAATTATATAATATATTCAACTTATGTAATAAATCTAGAAATTACCCAACTAAATCTAAATAATTATAAATAATAATAAATAAATATTGGAATTATTTTTCTACAGAATAATATACTATTACAAAAATTTTCTATTCAAACAATATTATTTAATTACTAACCAATTAAATAATATAAATTGAAAACGGTATTTAATAATTAGTTTGATTAATACAAAAATTCCAAGAAAAATCTAAATAAAATATTTTAAAAACCAATAAAATACTGGAAAAATTTCCATAATTTACTTTATAATTAAATATATATTTTCCATATAAATTATATTATTTAATTATTTACCAATTAAATAATATGCATCATACGGAATTAATTAAACAGTTTTAATTCACTGTTTTTCACATGAAATAATTATAAATTTAATTCTAAAAATTCTGGAAAAATTATTTTAAAATACTATATTAATTATAAAAACTTTTTCATGTACAAAGTTTTATCTAATTCGTGATCAATATATTTCATAAAAATTAAAACAATAAACACATTTAATTAATTACTAGCATTAAAACTTCATAATTAAATATAAATAAATACTAATAATTAATATTAATTCATACAAAAATTAGGGTAGAACCCCTAGGTAATTACCAATGATTTCCTACAATTAGATCTAATTATTCATCCATTTATTCATCATAACAATCAATACAAAACTGAATAATCAGAATTTAAATACTAAAACTTGGTTTAAAGCATGCTAAGAGGATTTAATCCACGTGACAGCGCCACGAGGGGGTCGGGGTTTCCTCGCCACGCCGCAGGGGGGTGGAACGCCGCAAGGGGGCCGCCGGATCGGGGCCGACCGGGCTGCAGTGTGCGGGGGGGGGCTGCTACACGCGGGCGCGGGAAGCGCCGCGTCTCGTCGTTGACGGCGGGGCTCCGGGTGAGGGGGAAGGAGATAGGCGCGGAAGAGGAGGAGGGGCTGGTGGTTTGATGGGGAGAGGTGGAGTTTGTGTGGAGGCAAGTTTAGGGTTAGGGTTGAGAGTGATTAGGTTCTCCTATAAGAATATATATATGGGAATGAGATCCAAATGAATAGGTCCCTAATGGGTTGGGCCTAGGTTAAGGTTAAATTAAGGATTGGGTTTAGTTGCTAAAAAAATGTTAACACCAAAACTATACAAGCTTATATATATAATCTAATAGTAAACCAATAAATAGTAACACTATATTATATATCATATACTTCTAAACTTTATCAATAATTTAATAATTAGTGTAAAAGCATTTATTTAACAATTAACATTATTTAGTAACAAATAAATATTAATAAAAATAAAAAAAATATTTTGAGGGGTTTTACATTCTCTCTAACTTATTAAAATTTCGTCCTTGAAATTAAAACAAGCTGGGATTAAAAGAAACACACACAATCATAATTCTAAATCTAGGAAATTTACAAACTAAATTAAACAAAATCTAGAGAGTGAATATTAGCAGAATTAAGTCATACCAGACGCCTCACGAAGGTATGGATAACGCTCCAGAATAGAATCTTCCCGCTCCCAAGTCGATTCGCCCGGAGAATGGTGTTTCCACGCAACTCGGACTAGTCGAATGGTCTTCCCCTTCAACACTTTCTCTCTGCGGTCTAGGATCTCCACAGGCTGCTCCTCGTAGGACAAGGTCGGTCCCACGGTGATCTCTGAATGATCAAGTACGTGGTTAGGGTCTGCCACATACTTCCTCAACTGGGAGACATGAAATACATCATGGACGCCTTCCAATGACTGCGGAAGTGCCAATCTATATGCAACCTCGCCAACTTTCTCCAACACATCGAATGGTCCGATGTACCTTGGGCTGAGCTTTCCTCTGACTCCAAATCTGATTGTACCTCTAGTCGGGGAGATTCTCAAGAACACATGATCCCCTTCCTTGAACTCAAGAGGCCGCCTATGAGTGTCTGCCCACTGCTTCTGCCGGTCCTGTGCTGCTCGTAGATGCCCCTGAATCTTCTTGACTGTATCTGCTATACGAGTCACTAACTCTGGTCCCAATATCTGTCTCTCGCCTACATCACCCCAAGATGCTGGCGATCGACACTTCCTTCCGTACAATGCATCAAAAGGGGCCATCTGGATACTTGCCTGGTAGCTGTTGTTGTAAGAGAACTCTACCAAATGCAAGTGATCCTCCCAGGATCCTCCAAAATCCAACATGCAAGCTCTCAACATGTCCTCCAGCGTCTGGATGGTACGCTCTGACTGTACGTCCGTCTGGGGGTGATAAGCAGTGCTGAACTTCAGTCTTGTGCCCAGACTTTCCTGCATGCTCTTCCAGAAGTGCGATGTGAATCTCGTATCTCGATCAGAGACTATACTGACTGGTACTCCATGTAATCGCACTATCTCCTTCATATATAGGTCTGCCAATACCTCTGTAGATTGCCCCACTCGGAATGGTATGAAATGAGCAGACTTCGATAATCTGTCCACAATCACCCAAACTGCATCTCGTCCAGCTGGGCTCCTCGGAAATCCCGTAACAAAATCCATAGTGATGTGCTCCCACTTCCACTCAGGTATCGGAAGCGGTTGCAACAATCCTGCAGACCTCTGATGTTCGGCCTTGACTTGCTGACACACCAAGCACTTTGCTACGAACCGTGCTATTTTACGCTTCATTCCATGCCACCAGTAGTGCTGTCTCAGGTCCCTGTACATCTTCGTACCTCCTGGATGAATAGAATAAATCGAGCTATGAGCCTCTGTCATCAGCTCCTGCCTGATCTCTCCATTAGGAACATAGAGGCGATCTCCGCACCTCAAGGTCCCATCTTCATGAATCCTCAATCTAGTCTGCAGTCCTTGCTCTGTCCTCTATCGAAGCCTCTGATATCTGGCATCTGTCGGTAAGGTCACCTTGATCCGCTCTACCAACGAAGACTGAACCTGAATATTCATCATCTTTGCAGCTCCTCCAGGCCTAACAACTTCGATGCCCATCTTTTCCAAGTCATAAAGCAACTCCTTTTGTGATGTCAAGAAATGTGCCATAGGCCTCCGGCTCAATGCATCTGCTACTGAATTCGCCTTCCCTGGATGGTACTGTAACTCAACATCAAAATCTGCCATCAACTCAAGCCAACACCTCTGTCTCAAATTTAAATCCTTCTGAGTATAGACATACTTGAGGCTTTTATGATCTGTATATACCTCCACTGTTTTTCCATACAGATAATGCCTCCAAAGCTTCAAGGCAAATATCACCGCCGCAAGCTCTAAGTCGTGCGTGGGATAATTCTTCTCATGGGTCCTCAACTGCCGAGAACCATATGCAACTACCTTCCCATGCTGCATCAAGACGCATCCTAATCCCTTCCCGGATGCATCACTATAGATGACAAAACCTCCTAATCCCGATGGAATGGTCAAGACTGGTGCAGTAGTAAGGCGCTTCTTCAAATCATCAAAAGCAGCTTGGCACTCTTCCGTCCACTCGAACTTCTGATCCTTGCAAGTCAACTTCGTCATGGGTTCCGCAATTCTTGCAAAATTCTCTACGAACCTCCGGTAATATCCGGCAAGCCCCAGAAAACTTCGCACCTCTGAAACATCGGTTGGAGTTGGCCACGACTCCACTGCTGATATCTTCATCGGATCCACTTCTATGCCTTTCCCTGAGATAACATGTCCAAGAAATGAAACATGATCTAGCAGAAATTCATACTAACTCAGCTTTGCATATAACTTCTGATGCCTCAAGATCTCCAGCACCTTCCTCAAGTGATCCTCATGCTCTTCATGGTTCTTTGAATACACCAAAATGTTGTCGATGAATACTACGACAAACTTATCAAGATATTCATGGAATACTCTGTTCATTAAATTCATGAACACATCAGGTGCATTTGTCAAACCAAAGGGCATTACTAAGAACTCGTAATGACCATACCGAGTCCTGAATGCCGTCTTCTGGATGTCTTCTTTCTGAACTTTCACTTGATGGTATCCCGATCTCAGATCAATCTTCGAGAACACCTGGGCTCCTGTCAGCTGGTCAAATAGATCATCAATTCTGGGCAGGGGATACTTGTTCTTGATCGTCACAGTATTAAGAGCCCTATAATCAATGCACATGCAAACTGTTCCATCTTTCTTTGGCACAAACAAGACCGGGGCTCCCCAAGGTGATGCACTTGGTCTGATAAATCCCTTGTCTTGCAACTCCTGTAACTGTACCTTTATTTCATCCAGCTCCTTCTTTGCCAGTCGATAGACATTTGAAGAGATTGGTGTCGCTCCTGGTATGAGCTCAATAGTGAACTCAACCTCTCTGTCGGGTGGTAGACCCGACAGATCATCGGGAAAGACATCAGAAAACTCATCAATGATCGGTGGCGGGGCAACCTCCATTGCCATGCAAGCTCCATGATACTGAGATACTCCCTTCTCAATGCTTCCTCTTTGAAATTCAAACTCCGGCTGGCCTGGCGGTCTAAATATAGCACAACCCCTGTGGCAGTCCAATATAGCAAGATATTGACTAAGCCAATCCATACCCAATACTACGTCGAAATTTGGCATAGGTAATACCAAAAGTCGAGCTCTCATTTCTCGGCCACAAATAACTACCGAACAGGTTCTACATGAACTAGTCACAGGTACTATACCCCCACCAGTAATAATGTTCCAACTCTTAGGCATAGTAGAAGTAGCTATACTATGTACAGCTACAAATCTAGATGATATAAATGATAGGGTGGCACCAGAATCAAATAACACTGTAGCAGGCAATAAACCTACTAAAATAGTACCTGTGATAGCCTCACCTTCGGTTCCATCTTCCCCCTGAGTGAGAGCAAAAATCTGTCCTTGCTTCTTGTTTCCTGCCTGCTGCTTGGCTTTCTCAAACTGTGCTGACTGTGAAGGGAGTATAGGTCCCCTCTGCTGACCTCCTGATGCTGGTGGCTTCTGTCCTCCTGCTGGCACAATGGCTCCTCGAACTGGGCAATCTCGAGCCTGATGCTGGCTCGATCCACAAGCTAAACAAGTACCCAGCATCCTTCTGCACTCTCTCTGTAAGTGTCCCTTCCTGCCGCAGAAATGGCAAGTCGGAAGCTCCTTGGACTGGTAAGGTCCAGTCTTCTGCTGATGCTGATGATGTCCCATAGGTCTCTTAATAGGACCTCCTTGCTGCGTCTTCGTCTGCACTGGCTGGTTCTTCTGCTGGTTCAGCTTCCCTTTGCTAATTGCCTCCTGAATCCTGGCCTCCGTCAGCAACTCAGCATAAGAGATTCGGGACTGAGAGCTAGTATAATGCTGTAGCTCCTGCCTCAGCCCGTTGTGAAATCTCTTGGCCTTCTCCAGATCATTGGGTATCAGTACCTCCCCATATTTGTTGAGTCGACTGAACTTCGAGTCATACTCGTCAACAGTCTTGTTCCCTTGCTCTAGATGCAGGAACTGGTTGTATAAGGCATTCTTCACAGTAGTAGGGAAGTACTTCTTATCAAAGAACTCCAGAAACTGTTCCTATGTCTGACGAGTACCCAACTGACGCTCTATAGAATCCCACTAGTGATGGGCATTCCCCTCCAGCTGAGTTCTTACGCCAGTCATCCATAAATCCTCAGGCAACTGAGATGCCTGTAATTTCTTCTTAGTGCTGGTGATCCAAGTAGTGGTCTCCTCCGGACTCTCGTTTCCCTTATAAGGTTTGGGGTCCATCTGCACGTAGGCCTTCAATGAACCTACCCATGCTGGTCTCACGGGAGCTAGTGTCGGAGCTGGTGCAGGTGCTGGTGCTGTCATCCTCTCCATGGCTGTCAAGAATCCCTGTCTCATCTCAGCAGCTTCCCGTCTTTGCTCAGCTGCTTCTTGCCTCTGCTCTGCTGCTTGCTGTCTCTGTTCTTGCATCATCATGTGCATGAACTGAAACATCTATGCCTGACTGTCTTGAGGCACAGCCGGGGGCACTCCATATGGTGTCTGAGGGTACTGCGGGGGAGGAGGAGGTACCCCAGTCGGTTGTGCACCAACTGGCTGAGACGTCTGCCCTGGTAGCAAAGGGTGGGTTGGAACTACCCTTGCGGACTGATCATCCGTACCAGATGACTGATTGTCTCTACCGGCAGCGGTACGTCCACTCCTTAGATTCATGATTCTGCAGAGATAAGATAGAAGGAATTGAGAATAGGACGGAAACAAACGAGATGCAAAAGAATTTGTTCAAGGATAATCAAGAATAATATAGTCAAGTATGGATGAGACCTAATATTCTAAACCTAATTTGCAGGCTTGTTCAGTACAGTAGCATAACCAAACAAATTTTGAGACCTGCATGGGCCACCACTAAAATATGTCACGCCCCAGTTCCAAATAATCAGATCGGGAACACGTGGCATGCCAGCTGTACAATCTAGCATAGCTAAACCCAATTTAATGGACTATGATTCGATTGTAGTACGCTGAAGTATAACTAACAAGTAACATCACAGGCAGGTAAACTAGTCTCATCCATGAAATAAAGTAATAGATAACTGAATGGAAAATAATCAGTGCCACAGAATCCAAATATCAACTATGGCTAGAGGAGAACAATCCACTACAAGTAAATGAGTACATCTGGAATGAAATGAAGTAGCAAAAAGAAATAAACAGAATACTGGAAATGGAACCTACGTCTGAAGATGTAGCTAGCCTCCAGAGGGTCAAGGCTGCGGCTCCACCTCAAAGTCGTCGTCAACAAGTCCGTCTACTCCGTAATCAGCCGGGAATAAGTGCTCGTCAAGCTCTGGAAAAATACCAGGTCCTCAGAGGGACATAACGAATACACAGGAAAATGACATGCATGATAATACTGAGCAGTAATGTAAAAGTAACGAATAGGAATGCCACCCAGTATTTCCCTAACCAAACAAGGACAGAAAATACAAGGAAGCAATACAGGTGTTCTAACCATATAAGTGTAAATGCACTCGAGACATCTCTAGTGGCACATGAGAGGGGGAGAAGAAGAAGAAACTGCCACCAAGCGTTCTACGGTTTGAGAAACGAGGGGCTACGAGCATCCAGCGTACATTGGAAACAGAATTCTTATACACCACTAGTAGACTCTCCCCACCCAATGTACTCGTACCGTATATGTGATATGAACAATATGCAAGACGTTATAGTAAATATAGTATAACTAAACCAAACTGCTACAGACTCAAGATCATATGTTAATGGCCAGTCAACACAGAACCTCTGCACTCAACTCACTCATATATGATACATGTCTGAGATAGTGTCAAGTTTATACTAACTCTATACAAGGTAGTCATCAATGGAGACGAGTGCACACGATTGTAATAACTGGCAAATGTAAATACTGCATAGTAAATGTCAAGCAAGGTGTACTTGCCTGTGTCCAGCAACTGAGTATCCGGGTCCAAAGTAGAGTCCGAGTCCCGAGAAGCAAATAATCCTAAACAAAATTTATCTCTAATTAATTACTAATTAAACAAATTAAATAATTCATTTAATTGCTAAGTAATCTTTAATTTAAATTAATCTATTACTACTAGCTAACTAGTATCAATAATTATGAATAATAATTATACAATAATAAGTATGTAAACCATACTTATTATCATACCATTTATATTCTGAAATTTATATACAACCAAATATTTAATAATTAATTAATTAATTAATGATAATCAATTAACCAACCATTTTAATACACACATGAATTCACAATTCCTAATATTACTAACATAAATAGTAAAAATCCTTAAAAATCATTTTTAGTCTTTTTTTAATAATAAAATAAATAATATCAGAATAATAAATATATATTATATATATATTTTACAGAAAATGAATTATTATCATTAAACTATTTATTAAATAACTAGTTGGATAATAACAATAAGTACTTAATAATTCTAAATAAATCCAAGTAAATCACCACAAACCTTAAATTTAATAATTAAAACTAAATTTACAGTAGTAACACAAAATTAATAATTATTTAAATCAATAAATAATTATTACACAATTTATTACATAAACCTAAACATGATTTTCCAAATTACTTTTAAGTCTTAAAAATTCGTAAATATATTTAAAATACATAAAATAAATTCCTAAATACCCTATTTACACATTTCTAACAGAATCTTATCACTTCGCAAAATTACATCATTTATATAATTAATAACAATTAATTATATAATATATTCAACTTATGTAATAAATCTAGAAATTACACAATTAAATCTAAATAATTATAAATAATAATAAATAAATATTGGAATTATTTTTCTACAGAATAATATACTATTACAAACATTTTCTATTCAAACAATATTATTTAATTACTAACCAATTAAATAATATAAATTGAAAATGGTATTTAATAATTAGTTTGATTAATACAAAACTTCAAAGAAAAATCTAAATAAAATATTTTAAAAACCAATAAAATACTGGAAAAATTTCCATAATTTACTCTATAATTAAATCTATATTTTCCATATAAATTATATTATTTAATTATTTACCAATTAAATAATATGCATCATACGGAATTAATTAAACAGTTTTAATTCACTGTTTTTCAATTAAAATAATTATAAATTTAATTCTAAAAATTCTGGAAAAATTATTTTAAAATACTATATTAATTATACAAACTTTTTGATGTACAAAGTTTTATCTAATTCGTGATCAATATATTTCATAAAAATTAAAACAGTAAACACATTTAATTAATTACTAGCATTGAAACTTCATAATTAAATATAAATAAATACTAATAATTAATATTAATTCATACAAAAATTAGGGTAGAACCCCTACATAATTACCAATGATTTCCTATATTTAGATCTAATTATTCATCCATTTATTCATCATAAGAATCAATACAAAACTGAATAATCAGAATTTAAATACTAAAACTTGGTTTAAAGCATGCTAAGAGGATTTAATCCACGTGACAGTGCCACGGGGGGGTCGGGGTTACCTCGCCATGCCGCAGGGGGTAGAACGCTGTGAGGGGGCCGCCGGATCAGGGCCGGCCGGGCTGTAGTGCGTGCGGGGGGGGGGGGGGGGGGGGGCTGCTACACGCGGGCGCGGGAAGCGCCGCGTCTCGTCGTCGACGGCGGGGCTCCGGGTGAGGGGGAAGGAGATAGGCGCGGAAGAGGAGGAGGGGCTGGTGGTTTGATGGGGAGAGGTGGAGTTTGTGTGGAGGCAAGTTTAGGGTTAGGGTTGAGAGTGATTAGGTTCTCCTATAAGAATATATATATGGGAATGAGATCCAAATGAATAGGTCCCTACCGGGTTGGGCCTAGGTTAAGGTTAAATTAAGGATTGGGTTTAGTTGCTAAAAATTTTTTAACACCAAAACTATACAAGCTTACATATATAATCTAATAGTAAACCAATAAATAGTAACACTATATATATATATCATATACTTCTAAACTTTATCAATAATTTAATAATTAATGTAAAAGCATTTATTTAACAATTAACATTATTTAGTAACAAATAAATATTAATAAAAATAAAAAAATATTTTGAGGGGTTTTACAGCACCCAAGTGGGAGGGGGACTTTAGCAAGAGATTCTTCCTGACCTAGTTCAAGTGCAATAGCTGCATCCAAGTGGGAGGGGGACTTTAAGAGTCGGCTCATATCTGGTACAAATGCACCCGAGACGATTCTGTACAGTTTACCATCGGTAGCGCGTATGATTTTTGCGCGCGTATCTCTGGTTTACTGTTAGCATAGCACGTTTGAAGCACATGGCCCGTGCTGCCTTAGATTTCTTCATACTAGCCTGCGAAGATGCCTAGTACTCAGAACCCAACTCATCCTCACCATAACAGCGAGTGACTCAATTGAGTAATTCTTTTTTTTTGGGTGCCCTTTTCAAAGGAGGCAAGGGGGCTCTATATATAAAATAGAATGCGCCCTTTCTTCTTCTCCTTTCCGATGTGGGACTAAAAGCAATATTTTTCATGCTTCTACAAGTCCCCCTTCAATGTTTTCAAATTGTAAATTTAGAATACTTTGAATAAAAAGCATGGAAAGTAGAGTTGTTTAGGTGTGGTAATCCTATCAGAGGTATCATGGATGTGATAGGTTTGGGTACTTCTATTGGGGATTTTATGTGGACTTATTATCCTTGGCATACCTTGATTTTAGGTACGAATAATAAGTTGAGAGAGGGAACCATCATATTTACTCAGAGGTTATGTGAACATGGTAAATATGGGATTGATGGTAATGAGGACGTGGTGGGAGTGGACTCAAATGAGGATACATAGAACAACTCAGAGATAATATGGACGTGGAAGTTCTACTTAACGGGTAATGAATGCCACGGGACAACTGGTTCTAGAAGCAAATGATTGTGAAGAAGAGGTGCATGTACTAGAGGACCTAATACAGCATTTGTGGTCAAGGAAGGACATTTGTGGACCTATTATCCTTTTTGTGTACTGGCGGTACGAGTACGGATAATAAGTGGAGAGAAAACCAACATATTTACTCAGAGGTAATGAGGACATGGTAAATATGGGTCTAAAGTAGAGCCTTCTTACTCAGAGGTAATGAGAACGTGGTAGGAGTGGGCCCAATAAGGATACACAGAACAACTCAGAGGTGCTATCAACATGAAAGTTTTATGTATTGGGTGGTTTGTTTGTGATGGACGAAAAAACAACTCAGAGGTAATATGGACGTGGTTGTTTTTCCCCTTGGGGAATTTTGTGGACCTATTGCCCTTTTGTGCATTTGGAAATGTGAGCAAATAGATTTGAATGATATTTTGTGGACCTACTACTCTTTTGTACACCGATGGTGCGAGTAATAGATTAGGATAACTTTCATGGACCTACTACCCTTCTGCGTACTGGCGGTACGGGTAATAGATTTGAAATAAAACCCAACAGAGGAAATATGGACGTGATAGGTTTTGTGGTCTTAACACCATGTCTTTTATCCCGGGTTGGGTACTAGTGTTAAGTCAAGAGACTATCGATATCAGAGGTAGTATGGACATGATACACGATAACCAAGAATAATCTTTGATGGACCTATTACTCTTCTGTGCACTGGTGGTGCGAGTAATAGATTTTGAGGCAAACTCCGGTAGGGGAAAGCATTTAGTATAGAAGTTCAGAGGTATGATCATACATGACTTGTCACCCCGAAGATGCGATATGAATCCACTCGGAGTGGTCAGAGAGTAAATTCAGTGGTACCTGAGGGTACATAACTCAACAATCTGGAAGATTTGGGGTCAGAGTGTAAGTTCAGAGGTACCAGAGGGTACATAACTCACAATCTGAGAGATAGTTGGAAGATGTCGTTTAGACATAATTTTTCTTGAGGAACTTGCCGTTGACGGGCATCATGAGCAATTCTCTATTTTGTTTTACGAGACGGTACGCGCCGTTGGAGAATACGGTCTCGATGACAAATGGGCCCTCCCACTTGGGTTAGAACTTGTCAACAGTTTTGTGAGTCATAACCATCGGCCTGCAAACTGTCAAGACGAGGTCGCCTACTTGGAATATTCTCAGTTTGACCTTCTTGTTGAAGGCTCCAGAGATGCGTGCATGATAGAGCTCGATTCGTTGTTGAGCTTGTAGGTGCTTCTCGTCTAAGGCTTCCAGCTCTTGTAGCCGTCGATGGTAATTATTATCCGAAGTAAGCCGGTAAGTGAGGGCTACGCGGAGCGAAGGGATCCAGGTCTCCAGTGGTAGGACTGCCTCGCTCCCGTAAACCAGAAAGAACGGCGTATTTTCTGTGGCCGTCCGAATTGTGGTACGGTATGCCCATAAGCACTCGCCAAGCTTTTCATTCCAGTCATACTTGTTTAAAGATGCAAACTTTTTGAGAAGCTTGATTATGGTCTAGTTAAAGGCTTCGGCCAGACCATTAGCTGACGGATTGTAGGCCGTTGAAGCCACATTCTGAATTTGGTTCTTGTCACAGAATCGATAGAAGGCATGGCTTGCAAACTGCAGACCATTATCATGAATGATCCTCCTTGGCAGCCCAAAACGATAAATGACGTGACATTTTATGAAACTGATCACGTTTGATGTTTTTACTGTTGTAAACGGAACAACTTTCTCCTATTTGGAGAAGTAGTCGATGATTGTGAGAATAGCTTCTGTCAACGGAACAGCTTCCAATGGATCGGTGTGTACTATTACATAGTCGCGGATGAAACTGCTAGCTATAAGCTTGTTTACTTTCGCTTCGATGGAGTTCATGATGTCTGGACGGAACCGTCGTTGCTATTGCTTAACTGGTTTTGCATCCGGATAAATGTTGAGCTTATGAAGTACAATCTCGGGATTTAACCCTGGCATGTCTTCATAGCTCCAGGCAAAGACGTCGATGTATTCTCTGATGACTTGCAACAATGACTCCTGCTCGCCGTCTGTCAGGCTTTTACTGACAAAGATTGGCTTTGGAGAGGATTCATCATCGAGGTTAACTTGCATGACCTCGTCTTCAGTGGAAGGGTCTCGCAGTTCGAAGCGCTTATTCCATTGTGCATCCAGTTGTTGGACCCATGTCTCTAACTCAAATGGTTCAAGTAGGTCTTCGTCTTCCTCTTCAATATCAGCGGATATCATATTGTCAGATAATGTCTGTCTGAATATATCTACAATACTATTTATCGGAGTCCTAAGTGGGAGACTCGGACGAATGAGAGTGCCACTCGCATTCTTCATCGGAACTCTCGGGCGTTGTTACTGGTGTAACATACCTGAGGCCATGTCTGGATTTGTGATAACAGTCCTGAGGTTTCCTAGCCGGTGCCGACGACTGTACAGGCAATCACCGACCGCTGCCATGATTCAGACCATAGGTAGCCTCCATGTCGTACCCCTGCTTTTGTATGACGTACTTGGCTTGAGGATTATACAGGTAGAACGGTAATCTTCCAGCGTTGGGTCCGAGATCGAACTTTTGTGGCGTAAAAGATTGAGGACCTTCTTTTCGACCAAAGATGATCGTGTGATCCCATCCTCTTCTGTCTGGGACCAAGAAGTAAGCACCTTTAATGGGAGCAAGTTGATTTGGGAATGATGCTTATTGACGAGCCAGGGTCGATATGTATCCGATCCACCTTGATGTCGCCTATATATCCAGTGTATTACAAGGGGCGATCATGGAAGTTGGACTTGATCAACATGTCCTGTGGAGTAAATATGATATTGGGCATTGCATCTGTGCCACTGCTACCCTGTAGCTCTGCTGACGGGTCATCCCCTGGAGGCTTAACCTGAGCTAAGTAGGCGTCAGCATTTTGGAGCGCTTCACTCAATGCGACACGAAGATCCTTGGAGAGCCTTAGGAGCTCGTATAACGACAATTTTACTGGCGTATTAGCCAATTGTGCTAATATGTCAAAGTTGTAAGGTCTCTCCAGCCCTTGAGGTACATCGTTACGGAGTGGCCTGTCGAAGCGGGTTTTCTTTGGCTTGGACTTATCCGCCAGTGGAGGCTGAGATGGCCTTGGAACATCAGAGGGAGGCAATATTGCCGGCTGAGGATCTTCGACTGAACTATCCTGTGCGAACTGGACTTGTGCTCCATACCGGGTAATAATGGTTGCAACTTCCTCAACTTTGGCTGAAATTGTATGGCAGGATCTAGACTTCCTACCATTTTTTTGTTGGTAGGAGATGACACGTCCTGGATAACTTGGGGCACTAAGTCTGGATGCACCCACATGATCTCTTTTCGAAATGTGGTGAGAGGTACCAATCCAGATGTTTGGCTCCGGACGGGTAGAAGATTGGTAACCTCCATCGTTTTCTGAAGGACATGTATTACCCCGTCTGGAGTTCTTGTTGGAGGGAAGTTGCCGAACTAAATTGATCCCATGTTCGCCGCTACGGTAACCTCTTCATAGTCTATCGACAGAGCTTTAGAGTCGATAAGACTCTGAATGTACCGCTTTAATTAGAAGCAGTCATGAGTGGAATGATGAAAATAGTCAGGTGGAAGTGACAATATTTTGGGTCCTCTATTTTTGCCGCTCGGGGCTCACGCCTTGGTCGAGGGAGCTGGATCCTACCCCCTTGTAAGCGCATATCGAAGATAGGTTTGACATGACTATCTTCAAATGAGTAATTTACCTTAGGCCACTGACCTTTTGCCTGTTTTTGTTCAGGCTTCTGGGTCGCATCAGCGACTATGGCCTGTTTGCCTTTATTGTCCCGGTTGGAGGTACCGCCACTGTTGTTGTTGCTGGAGTTGGGGCCAGGACGTTTGCCCTTATCTTCTCCCTCTGGGATGTGTAATCCCAGCTGGCGAGCCTTTTCAATTTTGTCGCCGTATTGGTAGTACTTATGATGAAGGTCGTCCAATCCCTGAACTTATCGTCACCCATCCAGAGGCTAATTGCGGGGAGCAACCTCTTCTGGCAGATTTCAATCAAGGAGCTTTTGGGATTGCCTTGGGGCAATCTCATTGCGGTTTGGCAGAACCGCTCGATATAGTTCCTTGTTAGCTCCTTCTCTTCCTGAACGATGTCCATAAGAGATAACATCGTCATATCATGCCCCACTTTGTAGAATCTATCCAGAAACATGTGCTTGAAGCCATCAAAAGAATGGATGCAGTTGTCGGGAAGGTCGCGGTACCAGTCGAACGTGATCCCCTCCAATGCTCCGATGAATAATCGTGTGAAGATGGCATCGCTATATGGTAAGTGGTCGATTGTGACCTCAAAGTAAGTCATGTACCGACTAGCAGAGGTCTTCCCGTCATATGAATCGATATAAAATGGTTTGTACCATGGTGAAAAAGGCACATCTCTCCATGCAACGGGATACGACTGTCGTATTCTGAGGTCCCGAGAGGAGTCTTGGGCATTGAACATTACTCGAAACTCCTGGACTTCCCTCCTTGCCTCCTTGACTTCGTCCGAAGCTGAAGGAACGGATGTTCCTAAAGGATCATCAGCCAAAGGAGGGGCGATTGTGTTGGAGTCCGCGTTGACTGTGGGTCCCAAGCTTGTTTTCCTGGGCGTCCTTACTGGTTGAGTTGGCAAGGCGGCTTTGATTTCATCTACGGACTTGACCAAGGACATGAGTATCGCTTCAAGTACTCCTAGATGTTGTCGGTCAGTAGGGGCTTCATGATCGTCGTTAGCCATAAAGACTGTCCTCACATGGGTAGAGGTGGAAGGGATCGTAGCGGAGGTGCTTTCTGTGCTGTACCCTTGTACAGAGAAATTGTTGAGGAAAGTTGGAATGTCATCTTCCTCGGACTCGGAAGGGGTGCTACCCCCGTGCAGGAAGTCGCAACGTCTTGGTGAGGGTGGCGGCCCTCAGGAGAGTCTAAGTCTGTTATATAGTTCTGGGGGCTCTCTACCCCCTGTGTGTGCTCTTGGTATACTGGGTTGTCGCATATATTGATGGGACTGCTACCCCCGGCATCATCTACCCCCAGTGGGGTCGAGAATGCACCCCCAGGTGTTGAAAGCTTCTTTTCGGATCGAGCGCCTAAATAGACACCCTCTGTGGCTGTCGGTGGTAGCCCTCCAGATGAGAGTTTCCTTGCAATACTGGCCGAGATTGCCGGGCTGGAAGAGCCTGTCTTCTTTCCTCCCTTGCCAGGAGGAACCTTCTAAGTGGAATTACAGGAGGCAAAAGGAAACTCCTCGTCTCCCGGAATCTGCACCTATTTCTTGAGTTGTTGTCGGACAGGTGCTGGCTGCTGCATTCGTTGAAAAACTGACTGACGACCTTCAGGTGCTGCCGATTTGTCGCAGCAGCAGTTGATGATGACTTGGGTGCAACGACGTCCCGAGAGGGACTCATCACATGCCAATGTTGCCACCTTGCGTTTATGAGTAATCACCTCACGCAAGTCGATAGCAAGCTGATCTACCTTTGTACCAAACTTGTGGACTCGGGTATCCCGGGCGCACAGGTGCTTAGGTATTATGTTTGTTTCCTGATCCGAGGCTAGTAAAAGCACTTGCTCTGGATCGTTAGAGGGAGAATTTAAAGACCCATCCTGTCCGTTAGCCCTGGGGTACTGGACGCGGGTGGTTCTATACACCTTTTCATCAGGAGCCCGTGTAACAGTTAACGGGGTCCATTGACAGTCAGTAACTTGGACAGTTGACTGGGCTTGTTCGGCTCGCACTGCCCTAGACTTTTTGGACTTAGCTACCGAAGGCGTATAGTAAAAAAGGGTCCAGATTGATACATCCCATATTCTCAATGGACCGCATGGAGTTGGGCCCACATGAGAGACGGTCGAACATAGAGCTTCTGACAGGGCCGCATGAGACAACCTGTCTGAGGCCAGGATTAGCTGTCGCATGGGCTATCTTTCTGCGGCCAGAGCTAGCTGCCGCATAGGCCATCTTCCTGCGGCCAGAGTTGGTTGCCGCATGGGCCATCTTCCTGCGGCCAGAGTTGGCTGCCGTATGAGTTGTCTGCCTGCGGCCAGAGTTGGCTATCGCATGGGTTGTCTGCCTGCGGCCAGAGTTGGCTGCCGCATGAGTTGTCTGCCTGCGACCAGAGTTGGCTGCCATATGGACAGACTTTCCATCTCTCTTATGCGGCTTCTTCTTTGTCCGTACGGATTTTCCTTGTGCTCAGCATCATAGTGTTTTCCTCTGCTGGTTTTGGGGACAGTGAGGTCCTCTGCGGTCGAAAGCAAAGCCGCATGAGAGCTTTGGTCACCGTCTTGGGCTACAGAAGGAACTTCTTCTAGAACTTGGTTGGGGGCAACAGTTTTGCACGCCGACGTCCTGCGAGTCCTTTTTGGGTTGGCTCGCTTCTGTGACGGGCTGGCGCTCCCTTTAGAGTATAATTCTTCAAAGGCTTGTTGGTTAAAACGAACCACAAGCATCTGCTGTGTAGAGCCGAGCTTGGACGTGTCAGATTATGTCACCAACTTCTCATCAGAAGAGAATGACATCCCAGCAGAATCGCCATCGTATTTGCCATTAAAAAAATCAAAGACAGGTATTACCGGAACACTAAAATTGATTGCAAACTCGCTTGTACAAAAAAAAGCCTAGAAATGAATCCTAGGAAACAATCTAAGTACAATTGTTTAGTTTTGATTCTGGGGGTGACGGTAGAGGCTCGGAAAAGTGTTATCAACTCTGCCATACTCTTTGGACTATCTGACGCAGTCCTTAGCTCTTGAAGAAATTGCTTTTCAAAGGTTGCCAGCCTTGGATTACCAACCATCTTGCAGGGGTGTGGCACCCTGCTATAGTAGTTTTGGGATAAAGGATATTTTGAGCCGCATAGATGACCACGTAGCAAATATTCGGGCCACATGGCCGTTATCATGCCTCGAGACTCGCTCTATGACTGATAGCTGGGGATTTGTTTGGACTTGTTGTGATTTGTCGTTGTAGCAAATCTGAGCATTTGAGACCTGGTCAACTTGTCACGTGCATCAACTAATCTTCTGTGGCAAGCCGCATGAAGGATGTCTCCTGGCCGAGCCGTATGAGGAATGTCTCATGGCTGAGCCGCATGAAAGAATGTCTCATGATCGAGCCGTATTAAGGAATGTCTCATGACCGAACCGCATGAAGGAATGTCTCATGACCGAGCCGCATGAAGGAATGTCTCATGACCGAACCGCATGAAGGACGTCTCATGGTCGAACCGCGTGAGGGAATGTCTCATGACCGAGCCGCATGAAGGACGTCTTATGACTGAGCCGCATAAGGAATTAATGTCTCATGACCGAGCGACATGAGGAATGTCTCATGACCGAGCCCCATGAGGAATGTTTCATGATTAAGTCGCATGAAGGATATCTTCTGGCTGGATGGGTATGGGGGCCCTAGGAGGAGGTGCTGTGCCGAATGTCATGATTTGAGAGAGTTTCATTTGTCTCCCTCTTGACTGATGTCCTTGTTCAAAGAAGATTTGACACAAGACTCCTTCAAAAGATTGTGATGCGCTTGACTGAGATGATGCGCCTGACTGAGACATCTGAGTAATGCATCTAGTTGAGAGCAGACCGTTATATCTTCAATTGGCATAATGTTTCCGAGATGATGTTGGAAAGGTGCAGTAGGTCGCAGTCGCTGGAACACAGACTGCCTTGATAGTGGAGCCACTGTCTTGTGGCAGCGGCAGTTGATGATGGCTTGGGTGCAGTGATGCCTGGAAGGGGCTCATCGCATGCCAAGGTTGCTTCTCTCTTCTTGCGTTTGTGAGTAATCACCTCTCGCAGGTTGATAGCAGATTGATCTACCTTTGTATCCATTTTGTGGGCCCGGGTATCCCGAGCGCCCGGGTACGTAGGTATCATATTTGCTCCCTAATCACCGGCTAGTAAAGCACTGCGCTCGATCGTTGTAGGAAGACTTTTTTGGGATCATCATATTTGCTCCATGATCACCGGCTAGTAAAGCACTGCGCTAGATCGTTGTAGGGAAACTTTTGGGACCATCATATCGGCTCCCTGGTCTGAGGCTAGTAAAGCACTGCGAGCCAGGACGAGCTATGATAGGCCCGCGCATAAAATATGCGATATGGCCTTAGACTTCTTCAACTTAGCACCCGAAGGTGCGTAGTTGGAAGAGTCCAAGTTAGAAGCTTTGACATTCTCAATGGACCGTATGGGGTCTGGCCCGAAAGAGATTTCCCCCCGACTTAGTTCAAGCGCAATAGCTGCACCCAAGTGGGGGGGAGGACTCTTGCAAGAGATTCCCCCCGACTTAGTTCAAGCGTAATAGATGTACCCAAGTAGGAGGGGGACTTTAAGTGTCGGCTCATATCTGGTGTAAACGCATTCGAGACGATTCTGTACAGTTTACCATCGGTAGCATGCATAATTTTTGTGCGCGTATCTCTGGTTTACTGTTGGCATACCACGTTTGAAGCGCATGGCCCGTGCCGTCTTTCTTTAGACTAGCCCGTGAAGATGCCTATTACTCAGAACCCAACTCATCCTCGCCATGATAGCGAGTGACTCAATTGAGTGATTCTTTTTGTTTTTTTTGGTGCCCTTTTCAAAGGAGGCAAAGGGGCTCTATATATAAAATGAAATGAGCCCTTTCTTCTTCTCCTTTCCGATGTGGGACTAAAAGCAATATTTTCTATGCTTCAACAGATAGTCCGAAGACTAGTGCACCGTTTCGTTTAGGCTCTTACGCCTTGTTGTCAGAAGGGCCCTTTCGACTTGTACCCAAAGCAATGTTACCAGGAATTATATACGTTATAACCATTATTTATGCTGGTACAACTTATTTTATGACAATTTCATCCAAAATTCTTAACTCTCGACATAAAATTGAAGCACTCTTCGGCTAGTAGTTTTGTAAAGAAATCTGCTAGCTGATGTTCAGTGTCAATGAATTCTAAGTTAATAGTGCCGTGCTGTTGATGATCACGCAAGAAATGATGTCTAATCTCTATATGTTGTGCGTGAGTGACATACTGGATTCTTGGTCAAATTTATTGCACTAGTGTTATCACAGAAAATAGGTATGCGCTTGAATAATAAGTTATAGTCTTCAAGAGTTTGCTTCATCCACAAAATCTGTGCACAACAATGACCAGCTGCGATGTATTCAGCTTCTGTTGTGGGTAGTACGACAGAATTCTGCTTCTTGCTAAACCATGAGACTAAAGCCTTTTCCAACAAATGATACGTGTCGCTGGTACTCTTACGGTCGACTTTACATCCCGCAAAATCAGCATCGAAATATCCGATTAATTTAAAGGAAGTGGTTTTGGGATACCACAAGCCTACCGTAATCGTTCCTTTAAGATATCTAAAGATGCACTTAACATCGGTCATGTGTGAATCTTTAGGATTAACTTGATATCTAGCACATAAGCAAACGCTAAACATAATATCGGGACGACTAGCAGTTAAATACAATAAACTACCAATAATACCTCGATACTTATGTTGATCGACCAATTTGTCACTTTCATCAGGTTCCAGCTTTGTTGTAGTAGCCGTAGGACTGCTGATAGGTTTGATGTTGTCAAGTTCGAACATTTTCAGCATGTCCTTTGTATACTTCGACTGACTGATGAAGATGCCTTTCGAGTATTGTTTGATTTGCAGTCAAAAGAAGTAGTTGAGCTCTCCCATCATACTCATCTCAAACTCGTTCTGCATACACTTGGCAAAATCTTTGCATAGACCCTCGTTAGTAGACCTAAATATAATCTCATCTACATAGATTTGTACTAATAAAACAGTGTCATCAAGGGATTTTATTAAAAGTATAGTGTCAATTTTTTTTTTAAAAAATCTTTATCAAGTAAGAAAGTACTAAGGCGTTCATATTAAGCTCGAGGAGCTTGTTTAAGGCCATAAAAAGCTTTCTTAAGTTTAAAAATATGGTCGAAAAATTTGGGATTTTTAAAACCAGGGGGTTGCTTGACAAAAACCTCTTTTTTAATAAAACCATTTAAACATATCCATTTGAAAAAGTTTAAAGTTTTGGAAATTTGTAAAGGCGCAAAGCATCCGAATAGATTCAAGTCGCACAACAGGAGCATATATCTCATCGTAGTCGATACCCTCCTCTTGGTTGTATTCTTGAGCTACGAGACGAGCCTTGTTGCGAGTGACCGAACCATCCTCATTAACTTTGTTGCGAAAAACACATTTGGTACCAATGATTGAATGATCAGCAGGTCTAGAAACGAGTTCCCAAACCTGATTTCGTTCAAATGGGTTGAGTTCTTCTTGTATTGCAGATATCCAAACTTCATCGTTAAAAGCTTCTAAAACATTTTTAGGTTCAATTTGAGAAATAAAAGTAGTGATAGCAATAGAATCTCTTAAAGAAGATCGAGTAGTTACCCCTTTCGATACCTCACCTATTACCAAGTTTTCTAGATATGAAGGTTTGAATTGAAACTTCTTTGGTAAGCTCTCTAGAGAACTGGTTTCGGGTGGTGTATCCACAGGAGTGGAAGTTGATGGTTCATCATCATTGGGAATGATAGCTGTACTATTGTCCTCATCAAAAGTTACGTTAGTAGACTCTTCAACAATCATGGAGCATTTGTTGAACACTCTATATCCCTTACTCTTGGCAGCATAACCAAGAAGAATACCTTCGTCAGCTTTGGCATCAAACTTGTCTGAGTTGTGTTTGATATTCAGGATAAAGCAGCGACAGCCAAACGCTTGAAAGTAAGAAACATTTGGAGTTCTTCCAAACCAAAGCTCGTAGGGTGCTTTCTTCGAAATAGGTCGAATCAAAACCCTGTTCAAAATATGGCTCGCTCTGCTGACAGCTTCTGTCCAAAAATATTTCGGAAGAGAAAATTGATTCAGCAGGACTTTATTCATATCACCAAGAGTCCTATTCTTTCGCTCCATAACACCATTTTGTTGAGGAGTTCTAGGACAAGAAAACTCATGATTAAAGCCATTTAAAACACAAAACTTTTCAAAATTAGAATTTTTGAATTCGCCACCATGATTACTTCGGATACGAGTAATCATGTAGCCTTTTTCTTTTTGGACCTTTTTAGCAAAAACTTTAAAAACTGAAATGGTATCATTTTTATTTGCAAGAAAGAAAACCCAAGTGAATCTTAAAAAAATCATCAACAATAACGAAAGCATAGAGTTCTCTGCCAAGGCTGGCTACTCTACTAGGACCAAATAAATCCATATGGAATAATTGCAAAGGTTAAGTGGTACTTACAGTATTGATGAATTTAAAAGAAGATTTGGTAGCCTTATTCTTTTCACATTCAGCACATATCGTGTCATTTTTGAATGTGATTTCAGGCAATCCTCTTACTAGCTTCTTGGTAGATAGTCTCGATATGGTGTCCACGTTAGCATGACCAAGATGCTGATGCTATAATAGTCTTTCATCTTTATAGGCGTAAAGGCATCTACTGCACTGTTAGTATCTCTAGATAGATAGAAAATACATATGTTATCTTCTCTTATCCCTTCAAAAGAGATGTATCCAGATGATCTATCATAGATAAAGCATTTAGTTTTACCGAAGTTAATATCATATCCATGATCAGCAAGATGACTAATTGTACCGTTACCTATGATATAGCCTTTTCGATTGTTGTCGAAGGAGGATAACCAATTGTACCGTTACCTATGATATAGCCTTTTCGATTGTTGCCGAAGGATACATATCCTTCCCTTTTCATCGATAGTGTTGCGAATAGATTAACATCGCCAGTCATATGTTGCGAGCACCTACTATCAGGAATCCATTTGCTTCTAGTTTGAGAAGGAAGGTCCACCTACACCATGAGTAGATGTGACCTTTGGTACCCAGATTCTTGTGGGTCCCAAAAAGTTAGTCTTCGATACCCATGCATATAGATTAATATCCACTAGTTTTCTAATTCTACACTGTGGTGATATGTGTCCATGTAAACCGTAGTAAGTACATGTAGCATGCATATTGGTATTAGGTACAGGATGATAGTGATGTCTATATGTGGGTATAGGATGATGATAACTATGTGTAGTAGTAGGATGATGCTAGTAATTAAGTGTAGTAGCAGGATGATTATAACTACGTGTGTGTGTTTTACGTGCTGCATGTGAGTAGGTGTACATAAAGGCATATTTTTGTGTGGTATGTGGATGAGTGTTCTTGTAATGATGTGCTCTCTTGTGTTGAGCCATCTGGTGTTTAGTGTAAGTGTTATGATTATGAGACTGAGTTTGAGATTGAATAACCTGTTTACCCAGTCTAATATTTAGTTTCTTAGAGGCAGCATGCAACTCATCACATTTAGCAGTAAGACCATTTATTCTACCAGTAGCAATCTTGTACTTATTTTTCTCTTCAACAAGTTCTTTATTTAAAGCAGTGATATCATGTGTTTGCTTCTCAAAAAGAGATTCGACATCGTATAAGCTTTACTTAAGCTTAGATACCTCCTCAATGTTTTCCGTGGGTGTAGTATTTCTAACATTTTCTAATAAGCATGAATGTCTACGGATCTCGGCTTCATGAGCCGTGATTTTATCCTTAGCATGTTTATATTTTTTAATAACCTTTTTGTGGTTCAAGTAGATCACTAAAGGCATCACCTAGTTCACAAAAGAAAAGTCGTCAAAAGAATTATTTACCTTATCTGAAGTTTCCATTAGGCAGATGTTTGCTGTGTCTTGCAGAGTCCTCTTCTTCGTCTAAATCACGGGCCTCGCTTTCGTGCCAAATGCTAGTGTTGGCATACTTTCTTGAGGTTGGCTTCTTGTATGGCTTTTCGTATCTTCTTCCTTTCTTTGCTACAGGACAATCTTTTCTGACGTGTCCCGTCTTCTTGCATCCGAAGCAGGTGTGTTCTTCCTCATCGTCTTTTTGTTCCTTCTTTCTTCGGTTGAAGCGTAGGAACTTCTTAAAATTTTGAACCATGAGTGCTTGATCGTCACCTTCGGAATCGTCGTCATCTGTTTCCTCTAAAATGGTTCTTCGGCGATGAGCTCTTAAGGTAATTTCTTTTTCTTTTGGAGCAGTTTCTTCAAAATCTTTGAGGTCGAGCTCATGCGTCATCAGCTTGCCATCCGAGTTTCTAGTGACATAGTCGTAAGATCATTTCCTTCGATAATCGTCGTGTCCTTGGGGTTCCATATCTTCACAATCCTCTTAGCACTTTGTGTATCTTCTCATGGTTGGAATATGCTTTTCCAAAGGAAGATAGAGGGTTGACGATGTCGAGGAATCTGGTGAACATCTGAGTAATCGTCTCATTTGGCTTCATTTTGAATGTTTCGTATTCTTGTCAGACGGTTGATCTTTGATTCTTTAACTTGTGTGGTTCCTTCATGAGTTACTTCCAGAAGCCTCCATACTTCGTGTGAGGTGGAGCATGTAGAGATCCTGTTGAATTCAGTCCTGTTTATTGTACAAAAGAGAGCATTGATAGCCCAAGTATCTAGACTTGCCTGTTTTTTTTCTGGTAAGAATATTTGTTGTGGGGTTTTTCAATAAGACTCCCCTTGACACCTACTCTGGCAGGTTTCTTGTGACCATCCGTGACGATGGTCCACAAATCAAAGTTTAGAGACTTGAGACAAAAACTCATCATAGTTTTCCAATAGGTGTAGTTAGTTCCGTCAAATAGGGGCAGCCTATTTGTGGACTGTCCTTCAGCATAGTTGAAAAAGAGGTTATGTGGTTGCCATGGATCAGCTGTTAGGATGTTAATTCAATATAAGAGAACATAGCTCTGATACCAAATAAAGTACGTGTAGGCAACTCTAGAAGGGGTGAATAGAATATGTGTCGATAATACCCAATTAAAATTAACTCTATTCAAGTCCACCCAACAGAAATAATAACCAGAGTATAAGTACGAAATATAAATAGAGATCAGAGAAGCATACGCAGACACAACAGTTTCTAACCTGGTTTCTCTCGTGGAGGACTAGTCCAGGCCTGAGAACTCTAGCTCAGGATTGAAATCCACTATTTGTGAAATAGCGTACAACCACGTGCCTTTACTCAGAAGAGCACGCCAACTTCTTACAGATTTGCGGATGACGAGACTTGGAATTGTCTAAGTGATTTCTTTTGAAACTCTTGCATACAAACTTCTAGTTGACTCGTACTGAGCACCTTGGGGGCTTGGAAAGTTTTGTGGCTAGTTAGATGAGAAGAATAAGCTCTTGAATGTATAGGCTATAGGAGAAGAGAAGATGATTGAAAATGAGAGAAATCAAGGCTTATATATACTAGTCAAGATAGACAAAGTTCAGCCAGAACTCTGTCCCAAATATTTAAATATTTATCCGTTGGACAACTAGCAACCAACAAACTCTAAAAATCAGGTCCTAAAATTAAGGGGGCAGAGTTCGGCCCGAACTCTGTGTGGGACATAGTTCGGGCCAAACTCTGTCTCCTAGAGGACAGAAAGTTTAAGTGGGCTTTTTGGGCTTGGCAGGTTTTGGAGTTTGTTTGGTAGATCTTGGATATTAAGTCTAGGGTTGAGATACTCAGTACGACTCAACTTACAATAGCCTATACTCAATAAAAATAAAAAATACAGACTCAGGTAACAAGTAACAGCAGCACTGTCGAAGCAATCGTCGATGATGTCTGTCTTGAACTGAAATGTGATGACGTTCTATTTTGGAGCTTGATGGAGCTTGATGTGTCAAGTTGGATTATAACAGATATCGTCTTGTTAATTATCAAGATTAGGTTGACTGCGATCCAGTTTGGGTCAACAATATATATATATATTTTTTTTTTTACCAATATATATATATATATATTTTTTTTAACAATATATATATATATATATATATATATATATATATATATATATATATATATATATATATATATATATATATATATATATATATCCAAAATCCTAAGTAAATAAATCCCACAATTTTACCAATCTAAATAATAATTAAATAATTAGAAATGTACATGTTTATACACTAATATACTATACACCACTTGCCCAACAATTTAATCTAAACTCAAATTTGTAAAATATTTAAATTAAAACATACGCCCAAGCCCAAAATAATAGTTCATTCATAATTCAAGTCCAACCCAAAATATTGTTCAATTAATCATAAGTCCCAAATATAATACACATCCCTAATCTTTTAGTAATAAAGTTAGTAATAAAAACTATCACTAATAAATATTAGTGAACCTCTGCGGGTTTCTGCTGCTCACACAAACTTCCCCAAAATTTCGTATGCAGTGAAGAGAGAGCAGGGGCATGTGCCCATTCGTTCCCTTTCATATCACATAAACTTGAATAAAGCAAATTAGTCACATGGGGCTCTGAGTCCAGCCCATATATCCCCTTCATTTACCAACCCTTTAATAAATTTTTACTAATATTAATGCAGCTAAAACAAAAGAGGGGAGGGGTCATATGGCTGCTGATAATTCCAAAATTTTGTAAGGGAGCGCAAAAAGAGCTGTGGCTCTCAATGTTTCCCTAAATCCCAAATAAAAAGGGGGTCGGTTGCCACTTCTCTCTTTCGTTCCAATTTTACAAAGAGGGAGGAGGGGAAGACGAAGAGGAGAGGGACTCCTAGTGTCGGCGTGGAAGCCGGGGTGCCGACGCAGACGACGACCAGTAGGGAGGTCTAAACGGTGAACTTGTCTGGAGGCGGCGGTCGCTGAGTAGAGGCGGCCCCAGGGTGGAAGATTTGGTGAGTGACGTTCTTCCCTTTCCAACATCTCTCTCTTGCTCGTGTGTTGGTAGGTTTCGAAGGGAAGAGGCGTGTGGTGGGCGAGGGATTCAGGAAGGGGAAAGTAGGGCGGCCATGTTGGATACGATCGGGGATGGGCGGAGCTCGGGTGGCACTGGACGGAGAGTTAGGTGAGGTCTCTCTCTCTCTATATATAGTGTATACGGTGGTGGGGATGCTTTCTGTGATGGTGGCGGTGGAGATGATTAATGGTGGTAGCAGAAGCAGGTGGCTGGCTGGCCGGGGATGGTGTTGACGGGTGGTGATGGTTAATGTCATGGTGGTGTTGATGAGATTGGCGACGGTGGTGGTGCTCTTGTGGTAGTGGCGATGGTGGTTGCGGAAGGACACTGGCCTAGTTTTCCAGAGGTTGCCGTCGGCGTAGGTCAGAATAGAGCCAGGGAATATCAAGGTGTTCGTGGGCCGGGCCGGGCCGGGCCACGGTCCGAAAACCGGCGGTTCAGACCGGGCTCGGGCCGGGCCCGAACCGAACCGAGCAACCAAGCGGGCCGGGCCTGACCCGGCCCGGTTTGATATGGATAGGCCCAGCCGGCCCAGTGAACCGGACCAGTGGGTGGTCGGGCCGGGCCGGAGCGGTCCACGGGCCGGGCCGGGCTCCGGTTTAGTGCGGGCCGATTCAGCCAGGCTGAACCGGGCCGGCTCGGTTCAGTTTTTTTTGTTTTTTTGTTTTTATTTATATTGTTTTTGTTTATTTTTTTTGGTTAAATTATTTTGAAAAAATGTTTGTAATGTAATTCTAAAAGAAACATTTGTAAGAGTTGAAAAAAAAAAACATTTCTTCCTCTTCCTTTATCCGGGCTTGGGACCGGCAATGCTTGCTTGTCATAGGCGGAGTTAGAAAAAGTTTTTTTAATTTAAAAATAAAAATTACTTTTTGAAAATTAAAAATTTGAAAGTATAAGTTAAAATTTTAAAATTTTGTAAGTTATAATTTAAAAATGTAATTTTGAAAGTATAAGTTAAAAATTTAAAAGTATAAGTTAAAAATTTGAAATTTTGTAAGTTATAGTTTAAAATTTAAATTTTGAAAGTATAAGTTAAAAATTAAAAAGTATAAGTTAAAATTTTGAAATTTGTAAATTTGTAAAAAATTTGTAAATTTGTAAAAAATTTGTAAATTTGTAAAAATTTTGTAAATTTGTAAAAAATTTATAAAAAAATTGTAAAAAATTAAATGTACATACCTTGCACCGTAGCCTCATTCTTGTTCACCTTCAAGCACCGAAAGCGATTCCAAGTCCAGCTCGTTGACATCAATGCCTTCATCTATCTGGTTTTGGGTTCTTCTCTCGGCTTTAATCCAATCTTGTACGCACACTATTGCTTCCAAGATATCGGGCTTCAAGTGGCCCCTCTTTCTGCTCAATATCCTTGATCCTGCACAAAAATAGGACTCCGATGCTACCGCGGGACCATTAGTAGATCACATGCTATGGTAGAAAGAACAGGAAATATCTTGTCGTGTCTCTTCCACCATTCTAAAACGTCGAAGTGATCTGGAGTCTCTTCTTCGTCTTCATAAGAACTAAGGTACAGAGACAACTCTTGAGTAGGTTGGGAAGATTGCTTTTGTTTCTTCGTTTGTAGTATGCGACCGGCTGTTGATAGCTTAGACGCCAAGCCGGAGCTACTACTAGCCCCTCCTGAGTTGGTCGGATCGACACTGCTCTTTCTTCGTACAGTATAACTAACCTGTCCAACGCAAGTTTAACTTCTACTTTCATGTCAGTAACATCTATATCCATATATTCTCCAAATCCATCTAATAAAGCCTCTACGGCATCCAATTTGATTGTAGGATCAAATATGGAAGCCAAATAATATAAAAGAGGTACTTTACCCCAATATTTCTTGAATTTGGCTTCCATATTTCTCACCACATATTCAAAATTTGGAAGATCTCTATATCTAGAAAATAAATAAGAAATGTTACAAAGTTCACGTAAAGCTAAGCAAGATGTGGGATAATGAACACCAGAAAGAATGCATATAACGTTGTAAAAAATTTCTAAAAATTCACAAACACTTTCAGCTACTACCCAATCATCAACAGTAACTTGAAAGTCAAAGGTGAGATCCGCATTACAATAATACGTAACAGCATCCTTAAAAGGAATTGCAGATTTCAACATCAAGTAGGTGGAGTTCCACCTATGTGGTATATCCTTCACAAATCTTCTAAAAGTAATACCAAAATGTGTGCATGTGCATGCAAAACTTTGTTGTCTACTTGGAGACATGTTCAAAGTGTGCAAGCATTATCGTAGAGTGTCTAAATGGCGACCAAAAAATTCTAAACATTCTTTAACAACTAAGTTAATAATATGGCAAACACACCTAACATTCAAAAGTCTACCTTCTAAAATAGGCTGAAAAATCAATTACAAAGAAGACATAGCAGCATTATTGTTTGAAGCATTATCCAAAGAGACAGAAAAATTTTTGTGGTGAATATCATATTCACGCACATGTTTTGAAATGGCACATGAAATCACAACGCCCGTGTGTGGACATTCTATAATTTTAAGACAGATTATGCATTTTTGCAACATCCATTGTGCATCTATATAGTGTGCAGTAATACAAATGTAAGCATAACTTTGCTTACTAGTCCAAATATCAGAAGTAATAGACAACTTACTAACATTTTGTAAAACCGCTTTCAAAGCGGCTCTCTGCTCCTTAAAGAGACAAATAGCCTCATTTCGAGCTTGTTGTCTACGAACTCTAGTAAAAGAGGGGTTTAGAGATAATGTTGCATAATCGCGTAAAGATTCACTTTCACCCGAAGTGAAAGAAAGTTCACCACGAATAATATATTTAGTTAATTCCATTTTATGATGCGCAGCTGAGTAAGTAAAGTTACCCATTGATGAACCGGTGGCACCTCTAAAGCTTATTTGGCTTTGGGACGTTTGAAGTGTGTCCTTCCTGTAGCAAGTGTCGTAGTATCTGGATATGGTCCCGGTGCGACCGCCATTCTTCCATGCGTACTGGTTCAAACATTTCTTGCATTGCGCCTTGTACGGTATTGGTTCACCCTTGGCATCTAAAACAAGCGAACCATCAGGATTAGTTTCATAAATCAAAGTAAAAAATTCCAATACTTAGACTTTTTTCTCTTTTCAGGAAGTTGTGTAGAACTAGCGACTTCCGGAGGAGATGGAAGGCACCCTTCCGGATTGGTTGCTATTTGCTCAGGTGGATTTTGAGTTCCCTCAAAAAAAGAATTAAAAATTTCGTAAGTCTGTCCAGCAAGATTATGTGGGTTTGAACCTTCACCAGCCATTTATAAAAAAAGTACAAATTTAGAAAGTAAAATAAATTAAAACATTGTTAGAAGAAAAGAAGGGATTGGAAGGGAGATCGGAAAGCCGTAGAGCGCCGGAATGGGGTTAAGAGGGAGATCGGGAAGCCGTAGAGCGCCGGAAGGCTTGAAATTTTTTTTTCTTAGATTACTTAGAGGTAGAGAATTGTAGAGAAATGTTTGGAATGAGTTGTGTTTGAGAAATGAGATTTTTTTGCCTATTTATAGGAATTTTTTAGGGTTATTTTGGTCATTTTGGTCCAAAATGACCAAAATGCCCCTCACAACGTATATATAACGGATACATTTGGGGGCATTTTGGTAAAAGACCCCCCTGACTTTCAGATTTAAAAAAAAAGTTGATCCGGCCGATTTCGGGCCGGTATTTGGGCCGGTCCAACCGGACCGGGCCACGGGCCGGGCCAGCGAGCCGATTTAAAAAAAAAATTCACCGGGCAGGTCTCTGGCTGGGCGGGGGAGGCCCGACCCGAATCGTGTGGGGTGGGGGGGCGGGCCGTGCCGAGCCTGGCACTAGGCCGGGCCGGAATGCCCGTGGTCGAGCTTCCGTGCGGGCCGGACCGGGCTTCGGGCCACCTGGCCCACAATGCACCTTGAAGGGAATATGGCTGTGGTGATGGCATCTATAGTGAAGTGGGAGTGGCGGCTGAGGATGTTGCGTAGGGATGTGTGTAGGAATTTTTTGTGTAACATATTAGGGAGTCCCCAATATATAGGATAGGTAGAAAACCCTAAGGACAGAGTTGTAAAATGATGTAATAGAATTAGGGAAATAGTGGAATACTAACTACTAACCCTAATTGCTAACCACTAACATTTAGTTGTAATAGCTAGTAAATTTATTTAGTTAATAGTTAGTAGCTAATTATAATTTAGCTACTAATTACCTATTATTAGCTAAATCCTAAGATGTAGCCCACAATCCAAGCCAATGGCTTGGTAGGCTAAATTAGGACCGAAATGGTATTAGCTAGACACGGGAGAAATATAATATTACAATTTATCAAAAACTATAGGATCCAATAGAATAAAGCATATTCATTCAAAATAATATTTTTAAAATCTTTTATGTATTTAAAATAAATATTTATAACTTATAAAAATCCTAGAATATGGACAAGAAATTTATTTAAGGGTAACTCTCATATAGCATAGGTTTACGAAACCAAATGATTAGGCAAAAGTAACATTAGCCTATTACGATCGAAAATATACATATTGTATTAAGCGATTTCAAGATTTAGGAAAATTCAGAAAAGAAATAGAAAAATATATTTGAAAAAAAATCCAAAAGTTCGATTATCGGAGGTTACATATGCTTGAATCGAATAGAAATGAACTGTGGCTTTTCGGAAGTGTTTTCATAAGAAGTAATCTGACTCTGTACTGTATGAAATGAACATAGATAAAAGTAGCAAGATCACATCATAAGAAATATTTTCTCACTAAATTAATTAGTGATCGTTTCAAACGATGTAGCATTTGTTCACATTTACCAGTATGTTGATATACTGAGCCACCATCAATCTGCACGTAGGTGCCATATGCACCGAGATGGATAGTCCAAAGCGATAGCCCGAGCCTTATCCTCGAGAGCCAGAAATCAAGAAGAGATGCAAAGAGACGGTCATTTGTTTCAAAGAGTTGATTTTGTATATAAATGGATGTAATGTATGTAATAAGATCATTGTAATCAATAAAATTTCTGAGAGAATGTATGCCAAGTATGGTATTGTATCAGAGAGAAATAAAAGTTTTGTAATATGTTCAAAGAATATCAATAGAGAGAAATTAATTCTGCTACCTTGTGTTCAATTATATTTAGCAATATGTCAGCTGCTAATTTTAAATATCTGCATTACATTCCGCTACATTATTATCTATCTTGTCTATTTTGTCATTGTAAATGTCTTGACCTTGTGTAAGCACAACTTAGGCTTGCACGATATCACACTCAAGCGAGGACGAATGTTTCCATAGAGTCCAAAGCGATGACGAAAGGACTCTACGAGATCAAGGCGTGACAGCTACACCGCTAGGACATGGTACAAAGTCGTAGATCTACCTATTGTGGTGTCATATCATTGTAGCATGAGGTCACATGCCTCTTTGTAGTGCTGTACTACTCAGAATGAAGCATTGAGCTCCCTTATGGTGCTTCGCTGCTATGACATGACTTAAAGTCGAGAGTTTACATCTTTTACCTCATCGTAGTGTCATATTACTGTAGCACGAGGTCACCGACCTAGTGCTACCTATAATTCTCCATTCTTCACACTACAAGAAGAAATGCTTTTCTTGACAGGTTTCCCTGTCAAGAAATGGGTATCTTGACGGTTACGGATCCGTCAAGTAGGCCGGAGTCAAGAAAATACCCCCTTTTTCTTGACAGTCACTGGATCTTCTTGACGGTTTTTGACTGTCATATGAAGTAGTTTTCTTGACTGTTTTTAGCCGTCAAGAGAGTAGTTTGGAGAAACCATCAATGTAGGTAAAATTTTTTTTTGATTCCGGCATAGATGACGGCTATTAGCCGTCAAGAAAATTATTTATTTATGTTTAAAATCGTCAATGAAAGTCCATTCTGCAGCATAAATTAGTTTCTTGTTGACCTTTTATATCCGTCAAGAGAAGCTAAATAACATTTATATGAATCGAACATAGACATAATATCAATAATCCAGAAGATATACATACATCAAGTAACTATAAAATCCAATCTTTATATCAACAAACTGTAATGTTCATACTTCATAAACTTCCAACACATTTACACACGTTCAATCACAAACATCCAGCACATGTCCTACCACAAACATATCCAAACCAAGATATGTAGTTTTCTTACATCTTAAGCATCCATAACCGATATTTATGCTAGTAAAACCAAAATATCCATAGCAAACCTGGCCGGAGCACATCGAGCCCTCCCGTATTCACAGCATCTTTATTTTCCACTCCTGAGAGAACAAGAGAATTATATTTGTAAATATCTAGGCAGGAATAACATATAAAGAAAATCCAAGCTAATAATAAAAGTATCATAAATTTGGCATCTCAAATACAAGCCTCTAGACATACTTTTTTGACTGAGCTTTGCAAATTAGTTAAGAAAATTATTGACTCAATTCTAGTAAGCAATCATGATGAAACTGCTAATAATACGAGATGGTTGAACCAATAACTTTGTTACTTTCCAAAGTACCAGGAGAAGCACTTTAAAACTTGTACAACTAAAATTATAAAACAACCTAATATTCAGTATTTTAACTACTGTGGGTATAAATCATATAACAGCCGAACACTATATTACTAATTCGATTTTAAACAATCTTCTTCCTACAGTGTTCTGAAAGATGACCCTTAGGTGAGGGTACAAAGCCAAGCCATACAAAGAGCTTCACAGTAGCATCCCTTATTTTCTGGGTTTTGAAATTTCTTTGGTCACTTAACGAACTCATATTTGGAACTTAGAAATGATAATAGATGTTTTTATTCTTTGGATGACAAGTTGGCAGCATAATCCACGTAACCAGTCTTAGAGGCATATATAACAAATCTACAATCATATCAAGCTGTGTTTTCTTGGCACAAATAGTAAGTTCGCGTAGAGATGATTTGTAAGAAAGAAAGGAAGACAATTTTAAAGGGTGATAAAAAAATATTACTTACTTCTCACAAGCACCCTTTCTGTACTTCTCAGCTTGATGGATTTTTGCACCTCCGTCATACCATGCCTTTGTATAATTTGTATCAGATTTCCATTTTCTTTGATGTTTCAAACTCTGTTAAAAAGTGATAGCCACGATGATATCATGTAAGCTCTATTTGTCCAATTTGAAAACAAAAGAAAGAAACAAGTCATTTAAGTACGATGGCTTACCGGCTTCTCAGCATTAAGGTACCATTGTGCAGATGACATGTACTGGGGGATATGCGGATTGATCTCTTTTC
This sequence comes from Iris pallida, assembly GCA_029216955.1. NCBI lineage: Eukaryota > Viridiplantae > Streptophyta > Magnoliopsida > Asparagales > Iridaceae > Iris > Iris pallida. Next base: position 87,689 of record JANAVB010013042.1, on the reverse strand, counting down.
CATCTTCATCGAGCTCAGTTGGTGCAAGTCCCGCCTTACGTGCTTCTTCCAATTGAAGTTATTTTTTATGGTCTTCTCTGGATTTAAAAGAGACTGTTGAAATTTGGAAATATAATGTTATAGCTTTATGATGATGCTGACAACAGAGCTTTATGATAGAAGCCAGGTCCTAGCTTAAGAATGGATACAACATAGTCATAATTCTGGATACATACAACAAGTTGGCTACCAATTTGTATCAAAACTTCCAACCATAATTTTACAATTGAATACATAACCCATATAGTGCATTTATCTCTATGAATACTTGTACTACTAAATTAAGAAGGGCAACAACAACTCCTGTTGGAATGAATCTAAATCGTAGAAAGTTGTTACATTTAACTAAAAAATTAAGACAATCCCACATCATGAATAACAACACAAGTCAGGTCCTAGCTTAAGAATGGATACAACATATTCATAATTCTAGATTTTATCTTTACAATTAATTTAGTTGTCCACAACAAATTGTCTCAATTAATTCTAATAGACCTATAAGTTGAAAGGCCATGTGCTTCGGAGTAGTTATTTCTTTCAATCGGCTATTGAACCGATTGTTAGCTTCCAAACCACATCATAGATTCTTAGATTCAAAAAGCCCTGGCAGCTAAAAGGAAACTTGTAAACAACTAATTTGAACTCCTCTTTCGCAGTCAATCGATCAAAAATTGATAGCTGAACGAATCTAAATTCAGATCTTTAACCCAAAAAGCCCTAAAAAAAGATTTTGAAAAAAATGGGGATAACTATTCCAATATGATCTAATCTTTCATAAGGGAATCGAATCAAATATAACCATATTTTCACCTTACAAATTTACAAGTGTGGCATACGCAGGTACTATAAGTGAAGAATAGAAAACTTATTATGAACTGCAAAAAACAATTTTCCTTCAAATCATTTTCTTTTCCTACTCATTTCCTTTAGCATCCAAATAGGGGAGAAAATGACATTCCCTTTCCAGGGCCTTGATTCCGCGAGCTAAACATGGTCTGTGAGTTTTAAAAAAAAACCGTACTTATAGAAAATTACTCACGTTCACATATACTTCAACTATTTGATGTTGAACTAAGCTAACCCCCTTTCTTCAGTAATTTAAATCTACATATCTATCATATACATGAACATGAACCTATCAACAATCTGATCCATATCCACTATGAATCTTTGTTTCGAAGGTGATTCCAGTGATACCTCCTTACATATGTTATGATGACACAAATAACCAAGAATTTATGCTGTAAGATCGACCAAATGCATAGTTAATAGCCGTTATTATGAAAGCAAGAAAGCTGGAAAGTAACATGAATGGGACTAATTGAAATTGAGACCAATTAACTACATTTTCATAAGAGTAACAAATAATCCAGATGACCAAAAATATGTATACCCTACCATAAATAAGTGAAATTGTGCTGATAAGTAGATACAATTGTCAATCTTGTGGACAAAGATCTTTAATTACCTCAAGCTTGTTTGCCAAGTCGGCGTTAGCTCAACTATATGGTCACTAACACACATGAGGCACTCCATCTCCCTTCTCCACATGGATTTCTTCTCTTGAGATATAGGCTCTAGCCTCCAAAGTTGTCCGAAAATTGTAGCTATCGAAAGGAAAAAAGACTGAAGTTATATATCGGAGCTATCATCAATAAACAAAGTGAACAAAAAATTCAGAGAACAAAGAGCTGTACAAGAAATGATCTGAACTATACCACAGAGATTAGTAATAGCATTTGATATTGCTAGAGCGATGCATATACCCTTTTCGCACCCACGTCTACAGATGTTCCAGTTTCAAAATTGCACATTTCTGGACATAATCATCATTACAACAAAAAAATCACATCTTTATAACAGCCATGTCCTCAAAATTGCAACATTCATGACCTAATCATCATTTAAGCATATAGTTGTTACAGTACCAAAATTGCAAAATTTTCTTGACCTAATCATCATCGTACGGTGCAAAAAAAAAGGTTTGGGAAACAAAAATTACCAACATTTGAGCCGAGTCGTAGAGGCCGTTGTCGAGGAGGAGGGTCATCTGGTACTTGGAGACGTCCATTGCTGATTCCTTTGGAGTTTGATCAATCACTTGTCGGGAGAGAGAAATCCTTCCCAAAAAATTTGGTGTATCATTTCATCGATCGAAGTAGATCACGAGATCACCTTGGAGAGATGAGTCAGAAGAAATCCCCTTCAGTCGGCCAGACCTAGGATGACCTTGGGCTATTTTCTGTCAAACGCCATCCCGTGCCGCTTCTGCTCTCTGACGAGCTTAAAATTTGGGGGTTTTGGGAAACCCTAACCCTAAATTTCAAAAACTAGAAATAAAGGGGAAAGGATTAGCGGGCTTCATAAGGTTCAAAATTTGGGGTTTTGGAGGAGGAAAAGGAGGAAGATGCGGCGGAGGGGTAGGTGTCGGGGTTAGAGTAGAGAGCGGAAAGGTGGAGGTTACGGGAGCAAAAGATAACAGAGATGGCAGGTTCTTCGGAGTGAGACGGAGCGGACATGGAGCAAAAAGCCGTGTTGAGGAGGAGAAGGGGGAGTCAATGAGGGAGGAGCTCGTGGAGACGGAGGAGAATGAGGGAGATGAAAGAACCCCTTCGAGGATTTTTTTTAAAGGGATCGGGAGTTTCACTCATAGGAGCAGCTTTTGAGGTTTTACGCAACCGTCAACATAGATGATACCCTCAGAAAATTTCAAAAAAATAATACTAAAATGGTAGCTGAAATTTGTGCGACAATTTTTTCGCATATGCATTACTTGACGGTTATCAATAAACTGTCACTATAAAAATGTCCTTTCTTGACGGATCCTTCGAAACCGTCAACATATATGCTATAAAATTTCTAAAGTGACAAAAATTTGTCTTCCCTTGACGTAAGCCTAAAACCATCAAGATAACCACTATCTTTAACGGTCTTTGACGACCGTCAACTTATAAACCGTCAAGAATCGTCATTTTTCTTGTAGTGTCATCATTAAGCTACCTGCCTATATGCGGTGCTATACCACTATGACATGGCCCGAAGCCGAGGTTTTACCTTGTTAAGGTACCTCATGGTGGCGTCACGCCACTATAGCATGGAGTACTGCGCTCCTTTGTATTGCTGAGATATCTATACTTCTGTATTGCATTGCCAGACATCCACAATACTGAGAACTCATTAAGTCTAATAGCCATCCTCTCACAGGACATGTTACAGTCCTCTTCTTACCATAGAAGAGATCATCTAATGTCACTACTGCTGCCGTTTGGTTGTCGAAATACATCGATACCACCAGATTTGTGCACCAACCAAAGGAAGATAATATCTGAGCTTTCGAAGCCACTATGCTTCATTTTTGAAGCTATATTCTGCTTTATCTGCTGTAGATAGTGCATAAAGCTCAAATTTCATAAATAGAGTGAAAAAGAAATGTCTGCTTGTTCGACTTTTGTGATATAGCAGTTCCCCCATAGAAAAGACATCCTCCTAAGAATCTTTTGCTTTTTCTTCTGAGAACCAACTGGTATCACAGAAGCCTTCTACCACTGCTGGAAAACCATTGTATTAGTGTATCCTTCTGAGTCCCCTAAAAAAATCTGTAAGCCCCTTAGATTTTTAGAGTTATTTTTTATTTTATTTTATTTTATTTAATACAATTATTAATAGATATTATATCCACTATTATTTTTGATCATTAAATTTTTTTTTCTGTAGCTTTGGTTTTTGGAGCACAAGAAATGCCAATCTCTAGAAACTATAGACATATTGGATTCAAATTGATCATAAAATTCCACCAACCCTAAACTAGTCCAACTAGGGACCAATGTAGCCTATTATAGGGTACCCTAACCTAGTAGACATATTTTTACTGATTTTTTGAATTAATGGCAGCCATATTGATTTAAATCTATTTTAAAATCAACTCCATAACAACTTTTCTAATTTGGACCTAATCAAATCTCTTTGGGATACACCTTTGATTTAAACTATCGAATCTCCACCAAATCCTATGAAACCAAATCTTAGTGAATCCTAACCCTTTAAACTACCATATTTTATATGTATTATCTCATATTTCTATCCGCCAACCCTCCTCCTCTCTAAATTTCTGAGCAAAATTCCTCCTTTTTTGTCCTCGCGCAACCCATCAAAACTGAATAGAAAATCCCCCTTTTTAGCTGACTTCTTCTCTTCCACTCCCTCTCATGCAATCCCAAGAAACCCCTCTCATGACCTAAAAATCCCTCGAGGAGCCACGACAACTTTGTGAGGAGTTGTAAATTTTAGAAGTCACTTGAAGTTGGATTCCAAGTCTGAAGTTTCTCTAGCAGGTATGCTATTTTGCATCTAGGTTTCGTATAATTTTTGACGTCATCTTTTTGTGAAACCAAAACTAATGGAAAGATCTCTGTGTCTATTTTTATGTCTAGCTAGCCACCCATACAGTTCCAAAGAGTTTGCCCGGGGCGTCCATTATACGAACATGTGTTGTCAGTCCCCTGAGTTTTAGGGTTTATTTTAAAATTTTCTAAATGAATTCTTTCCAATAAATATTTTTATTTAATTATTTTGATCATTAAATGTTCTTTCCTATGGCTTTGATTTCTAGAACGTCAGAGATGTCAATCTCTGGAAACTTTCTTCATGAGTTTTGTAGTAGACAATATTATCTTCATTTTGGCATATGATGTCCCACTGAAACTTGTTTCTTTGTATTTTTTTTACATCGTACAACTTTTGGATCAATTTAGGCCATTTGACCATTTTCACTTTTATTTATAAATTATCATATGCACATTACAATGACTTTTAATTTAGGAGCACAAGACTACTTGTTTTCTCAAAATTAACTTCACATGCATAATCTAGTCAAGACACCCTACACCCATGACCTTCGTGTCCCACTCAGACAAACTATCTTGTGCTTTATTTACATTGCACAATTTCCTGACACAAGATCCAACCTTGATTCATCCCACGGAGTCACATTTATCTCCAACTTGAATTGGGGACACCATTTCGATCCAAACCTGTCGACCTAATATATAGTTTTGACCCATTTTGAGCCTACTACGCACATGCTACTTGTGCGCCATCCAATTGAGGTCAACTATGCTAGTATTTCACCAATGATTATAAATGACTTAAATTTGTAATCATGACCAAACCAAGCCAAAATCCAACTCAATCTAGCCCGAGCGTGACCCGAACCAACCTAAACTCATGTAGTCTTGTAGTATGTCCATGGACGTACATGCGGGTGTACATTTATGATATATGTAAATATTACATATTAATTTTATTATGCTAATAAACATTTCTAAGTATTTGTTATATATATTAAATTATTATTTTATTTATTGAACATAATTTTCAATTATATGTTGGTAGGATTTTAATTATTATTATATTAGAATAGTTTCAAGAGTATAAATTCTTATTGATAAACCTATTTTAGGAGTATAATTGATATTTTACATATGTCGTGGGAACCTAGGACCTTATCTTAAATCGTGGCCCTTGAATTTGCCTCCATCAATCCACCACACATTTCCACATGACACACACTCCCACACCCTCTCCTAGGTAGCCGGCCCTAAAATTCCCACAACTCTCTCTCGCTCCACTTTTCAAACACCACAGCCAACAATAGGACACCCCTTTCCTTCACTCATATTAACTCTCTCAATTTTCTCTCTCCAAAAAACTCACAGCCAACTCATTCCTTTAGCATATCAAATACTACTCTCTCTTTTCAAACAAAGGCAACAACACCTTATCACTCTATGCCAAAGGCTCCTCCTTCCTACTCCTCCAGCCGACAAACCCCATCTTAACTCTACACCATCTTCTCTATCACCATCTCAACCTCACCACCCTCTTCTCCATCACCACATCATATTCACCATCAACTTCATCATCATCCATCATCCTCATCACCTTCTCCTTCCTTATCATCTCCTTGTTCATCATCTTCCTTCTCTCTATAGAATCATCACCACCCCCATCCGTCTACAATGTAGTGCCCCCAGGCGGCGCATCACGATCCAGTACCAGGCCGGTACCAAGCACGTGCGTACCTACGCACGACAGAGTACAGCAGCGGCCCTGCATCACCAGGCAGCAGCGGTGGCGACCGTCGCTGCAGCCACCACGACTCCCCCATGACTGGACGAACCTTCGGTGAGCACCTCCAGACCGACGCCATCCTTTCTGACACGTAACACGGGCTATACGTGCGTTTCACATGGGATCCCGTCGTGACGCGCGCGAAATCGAATCCAGAATCGTGTTTTGGGACAACACCTTTGTGCACATTTTTTAAAAAAATTGACCGTTGGATCGTCGGTCCGTTTTTTTCGTCTCTATCTCGGTATATACCCCTTCAATCCTGTCATTTTCAGCCGTTAATTCGATCGTTTGATAGATCAAAACCGGCCGCCAAGTTGACAATTTAAATTATGTTATTTTTGGACAATTTCGTAGAGCCAACTTAGTTGACTCGTAACTCCACCGTCACAGCTCTTTTGACGTGCGACGAGTTTCTGTGCACAGCTGGTATGACCATCTTCTATCCCTCAAGTTTTCTTTCATTATGAGCTTGTTGATTGGTTTAATTTGACACCAAAGTTGGCCGTCCGAATTCATAATTTTTAACCTGTAAAATTCTAATTTTGGACCTGGGACTCCGGATTCAAATTCTGACACCACCAGTAAACTCGTGGCATCATTTTGGAACAAATTCATATAAAGTTTGTTTGATTTGGAGGACGTGGGCCCTGGCACGTATTTCGATACAAATTGGGCCACACAGTCAACCGACCATTTTGAGATCAGCTCATCGGAATCTAATTTTGGATATACCGTTGAGTTCGTATTGTCATTCTAGACTCGTTGACATATACTTAGCCAGATTTAGTCAAGCTTGTCTCTGGCATGCATTTCTGTGAAACCAGAATTCTAATGTCCTAGTCAACGGACCATTTTGAGATCGGGTCAACGGAATCCAATTTCGGATATGTCGTTGGGTTCGTATCATCATTTTGGATCTATGGACATATAATTTGTTAGGTTTGGTAGACTTGTATCCTAGCATATTTTTCGATGCAAAGTGGGTCCAACATGGACATCATGTTGACCCAAAATTACCTTTTTGCTCCTGTGTCCAAATTGGACTTATGGGTAGGCTATCCTAGCTAATTTGACCATTTTGGACACGTTGGTGACGTTTGTTTCATCATCCGACAACGTCTGTAGATATTTTCTTTATGTATCACTATTAGTTATAATTAATTCTTATTATGTTTGTATTTCGGAATTAGTGCAACGAAACTAAGATCAGTCGATTCCAGTGATCTCACATCGCTGAAATTGACAAAATAACCATGTGGATTGCTATGATAAAATTATTAACCTTACGGTTGTTCATCTTGTTTCGATTTACGTGTCGTAGGTTTCGATGTACGAATAACGAGGTGCAACTTGATATTTTAATAATCTAAAACTTGCACTTTATATTATTTTTTAGCTTATATATATATATATATATATATATTTATATATATATATATAAATATATATATATATATATTTATATATATATATATATATATATATATATAATATATATATATATATATATATATATATATATATATATATATATATAAATGGCTTTTGTAAAACAGTAATGAATTGGGTTTCTAGTTTTACCTAATAATATTTTGTAAATAAAAATACAGTTTTTAATATTATAAATAATTTGTAGATAGATATGTATTTATCGTTATTATTTTCCTTAAATCGTAAGTCACGATTATTATAATTGATTCCTATTCCTTATCTCTATTATCGTGCCAAATCGTGATTCTAGACTGTTATATATCAAACTAGGCTATTTGGACTTTTCTGGACTCAGTGGAACCACATGTGCCATCATTTGGGACCGTCTTGTGGAGCTTAGCATTATACCTATTCCGTGTCGATATGCTCGTGTCGTACACGTCTACTTCCAACTAAAATATGGCGAGTACATTCTTTGATAGTTTTTATTGTCTTGATATCTACTATATCCGATTCAGTTGTAGTATTTTACTTGATTCCTAACACGATGATACACGGACTAGTATAGGTTGGATCCTGTCATGAGATGTTATTCTTGGACTTTCTGGTATATGGGTAAATTGTTCGGTCTTGTTTCTTGTACTTGTTTAGACACCGATTTGGGATAGGCTGGCCACCTACTTTTGAATCCTGTGTCATGACGTGTCATGTCCTGATCCATTATACTATTCGGAGATGGAGAGTTATTAGAGGTTATGTGATCAATAGCCCTCTTGTAACTATTTCTATACTGGCTCCACCCTCACTGCATGTAGGGTATAGCCTGAACTGATACTACTGGAATGATAGCTTTCCATGTTGTCCGGTTTGACCCTATATATGCATTTCCTGTGATAGCCAGACAAATGGAACAGCCTGATCCTGACCCAAGCCGATCACATAGCGCTCTAATAGTCGAGGCACAATTTATGTTTATATTATATATCAGATATTCCTGTACTATTTATATACCAGTATTCCACACCCTGACATGATATCCAGTTTTACATATACTGCTTTATTTCCAGTCTTGATATTTCATCTTGTATTCTATTATAATTGTCTCTTATAGTATTTGTCAATTTATTTGAAACTGCTGTTAGTTTATGTACCCGTTTCTATCCTGACTGGATACGTTGACAAATTTTAGGAATTGTTATACCCCACATTATTGGACTACAAGATGATGCTAGCTGAGACGGATCTCGTTATTCTTTCACCGTGAGTTGTCTTCCGGGAGTTCTAGGCCTGGTAGTTTGATTTAGTTTTGTTTTTGTTCTCCGATACTTTCTTGTCTTATATGATCATTTCGTAGATTCTAGTTGTTCTAGTGATATTGTTATCTCTTCTTTTATGTCTTCTTAGATGCTTGTGATTGGAGTACATATTGTCATTATAGATCATCTAGATGTTGTAGATATTTATTGGGTACTTGATAGTGTTCTACCGTCGATAATGCGGTATAGGCTGAGCGTGGACCATGTACTTGTGTCCAAATGTCCGGGTGTGGGTCGTAACATATTTTTATGGTGGCCCATGTAGGTCAGTCTTTGCAACTGATGCGAAGTCGTGGTAGTACTTAGGCTTAGCCGTATTACTGCGAGCCTGCCCTAGGATTGGATTTGAATCATGGAATATTTTAGGATGTTGGTACTCAATCACATATTAGGATCTTTTGATAGATTCCAAGGATGACCCCTGAGAATCTTACTTCAAAACTATATTGAGTCTAATTTTATTTCGCTCTTGCTTATCCTAATTTTTGAATCACCTGTCCGTTGTCAAACCCTATTCTTGCACTAGGATGAGTCTTATGGACCCCAGAGAGAGCTAGAAAGTAGAAGTTGAACTTATATACTATTTAGGTTGAGATTTGTTTTAGACTATATTCAAAGAATTTTGAATTTTGACATAGATAATATCCTTGGAATAACCCTTGAGAATCTCTCTCTAAATCCTACCTCGAAATTTGTTTCTGCTTGTTTCCATTTACTTATCCTTGATTAGTTGTTGAATTTAGAATCTGGATGTTCGTTGTTGACTTTAATTTTTGTATTTAGATAAAATTTTGTGGATTGAATTAAGGTATATCCTGATAACATACTTGATGATGACAGTGAGGAAGGTAAGTTTCTGCTTTATTTATGGTGTTTAGAATTTATCGCAGTCATACTAACTAGCATGACAAGGGCATAGAGCCCGATTTTGGATATACTTATCCTAGTTATGGGATTTAGAATTTCTTGCAGCCATACCAGTTGGCGTGGTGAAAATTCTAGATAACATGATTTTAGGGTGTATACCTTAGTTATGGACTCTATCATTTATTGCAGCTACGCTTACTGGCGTGACAAAAATTCTGGCAACATGATTTCAGGAAGACGTATATGGTTATCAGATCATATCTTAAATCGATTCACTTCGTTATGACCAGATGAGCAAGAACATATTCTTATCATCATTCTTCCCCGCCTTGATTAACTCTGTCCAATCTACATCCACAACTAGGGTTATGTATTCTCTAGAACCCTACAATAGGATTGCTTTCATGTTATCTTTTTTGACATAATTATTTTTGTGTTCTATTTTTTTCCTATGATTTGACAAAACTCTTCTTCGCTAACCTCTTGGGTAATTCTTCTCGTCCTTCTCAGTAATTGTTAGAAGTGCCTTATTGATTGATTCAAGAAAAGTTTAAAAATATAGTTATCCTTGTATTACGGAAGGGAGTTTTTGCGGCTAGAGAAATACTGGCGAGACAAGACTTCAGATGACGGCATCATGGTTACATATGTTTCACGGATCTTACTTGAACCATACCATGTGCATTTGATTAATATTTCTGGGATTTAGCCAAGATAAATTCAATAACCTATATTATCTGGCGTGACAGTTGTGTACTGCAGCCATCCGTCGTATTATGGAACAAGGAAGTTAATCGCAGCCAGATACACACTAGTGCGATAGTAACTTCATGTGACATAATCACGAAGGTATATGGTTCTCGAGTTTTACTTCGACTGAAACCTATGCATCTCGTTTGGTCTCGTAACGTTCTTGGAGATATTTCGACAATCTTTCCTGTCTTGCTTGACCCTTAACTTGTTTGAATATTGATATGGATTGCTCGACCTAGTCTTAGGCCCATGTTACCTTCTATTTAATAGAATACTGAAATAGCCAAACCTCATTAACGAATTCTATAGTATAAATATAATATGATATTATGTGATTGTGATGAGTACATTTTCCTAGGGATTTATTAGGTTAAGCTTATAGGGTATGTACGAGTGACTGACTATAGTAGACTTAGAAACCATTAAGAAAGATTCAACAGGATAAATGACATAGTTTATAAGAGAAGAATCTTGTTGAACCTGAACTAAAATATTTGTAGAGTGAAACAGAATAGATGATCACATGGGTAGCAGATTGAGTACTGTAGCCGTAGCAGCTACATGCTTTAGCTTGACCTAATGGATAATTTTAAATTTGAGGACGAAATTCTTATAAGGTGGGTAGGATGTGAGCCCCCTAAATTTTAGGGTTTATTTTAAAATTTTCTAAATGAATTCTCTTCAATAAATATTTTTATTTAATTATTTTGATCATTAAATGTTCTTTCTCGTGGCTTTGATTTCTGGAGCGTCTGAGATGTCAATCTTTGGAAACTTTCTTCATGAGTTTTGTAGTAGGCAAGATTATCTTTATTTTTGTATATGATGTCCCACTCAAACTTGTTCCCCTGTATTTTTTTACATCGCACAACTTCCACATTAATTTAGGCCAGTTGATCATTCCCACTTTTATTTATGATTATCATATGCACATTGCCATGACTTTTAGTTTAGGAGCACAAGACTAGTTGTTTTCTCAAAACCAACTTCACATGCATAATCTAGTCAAGATACCCTATACCCATGACCTTCGTGTCCCACTCAGACACACCATCTTGTGCTTCATTTGTATTGCACAACTTTTCTGACACAATACCCAATCTTGATTCATCCCACGGAGTCACATTTATTTTCGACTTGAATTGGGACACGATTTCGATCCAAACCTGTCGACCCAATATATAGTTTTGGCCCATTTTGAGCCTACTACGGACATGCTACTTGCTTGCCATCCAATTGAGCTCCCATGTGCTAGTATTTCACCAATGATTATAAATGACTTAAATTTGTAATTATGACCAAATCAAGCCCAAACGCAGCTCTATCTAGCCCGGGCGTGACCCGAACCAACCTAAACCCATATAGTCATGTAGTATGTCTAAGGACTTCCATGCATGTGTACATTTACGATATATGTAAATATTACGTATTTATTTTATTGTGCTAATAAAAATTTCTAAATATTTGTTATATATATTAAATTATTATTGTATTTATTGAACATAATTTTTATTTATATGTTGTAGGCATTTTAATTATTATTAGTATTAGAATAATTTCAAGAGTATAAATTCTTATTGGCTAAACCTATTTTAGGATGATAATTAATATTTTACATATGTCATGGTAACCTAGGACCTTAGCTTAAATCATGGCCCTTGAATTTGCCTCCATCAATCCACCACACATTTGCACATGACAAACACTCCCACACCCTCTCTTAGGTAGCCAGCCCAAAAATTTCCACAACTCTCTCTCTCCCCCCACTTTTCAAACACCACAGCCAACAATAGGATACCCCCTTTCCTTCACTCATAATAACTCTCTCACTCTTCTCTCTCCCAAAAACTCACAGCCAACTCATTCCTTTAACATATCAAATACTACTCTATCTCTTTTCAAACAAAGGAATCAGCTCCTTAGCCCTCCATGGCCGAAGGCTCCTCCTCCCTACTCCTCCAGCCGACAGCCCCCCTCTCAACTCTACACCTTCTTCTCCATCTCCATCTCCATCTCAACCTCACTAACCTCTTCTCCATCACCATCTCAACCTCACCACCCTCTTCTCCATCACCACATCATCTTCACCATCAACTTCATCATCATCCATCATCCTCATCACCTTCTCCTTCCTCATCAGCTCCTTTTTCATTATCTTCCTTTTCCCTAGAAAATTGTCACCACTGTAATGCCCCACTCCGCATGGCATATTACGCTGAGGCATTGACTCAAAGAGTCGCGTTGATCGAATAAAATGTATCGATGTGAATCAATACGAGAGTTATGAGGTCCCGAGTAATGCATCGAACTAAGTCGATGTTAAGAATTACATTGTCCCAAAGAATGCATCGAGTGAATTGATGCGAAGCGCGTTATTGCCCCGAAGGATAAGTGCGTTGAGACGGCTCGAAGATTCTAAGAAATCGAATCGACCAAGGCGCAAGTCCGAATCGATACAAGTGTTGATTTTAGTTGTTTTCGTGTGCAGGCTATATGTTTACGCTAAAATATTAGAGGTCGGCATTCTACCATATTCAGTAAGGGGTCCACGAAACCAAATCGTCGCCTTGCAACGGGCTGAGACTTGGGCACGGTAAGCCAAATCGGACGTATAATTCAATGAAGCATGAAGTACTCGAATGGCTAAGTCTGGAGAGTGGCCGTGCAATAAAGTTATGAAATCGAGCCGCATCGGCTCGGCAAAACACAAGGCACATCGACTCAAGATGGGAGGATTGACTCTTCCTTTTACTCCTTCATTCCTAAGTCAAAATATATCATTGTATGCTAAGTTAACCTATCGACGCCACGGGCGTGGTCCGATCGGAAGATAAATCGTAGTGTGAGTCGAACACTAAGTTAGAACAATTGAAATGAAACGTGCATCAAATGCACGAGTCGCTATGGAACATTGGATATCGCAAAGGCGAGTACCTCGGTGCGCAAGCCGCAAGAACATGGGATAATTGTATTCGGCGAGTGCCTTAGTGCACGAACCATACCATGCCTTCGTGCACGAGTTAGAAAGGCTGGAACATTGAAAGAGAATAGGCGAGCGCCCTAGCGTGCAAGCTACGAACATTGAACACTAAGGCATAGAATTTAGAAATACGGTCAAAACGTGCCTACGTGCATGAGATCATAAAAGATGGCTTCGTTGCGAAAGAATACAGTTGTGGCATAAAAGTGACAGAACTGTCGGATATGACATAATGCCTCAAAAGGTATTCGGGACCTTCGGGTCGTTCGACGAACATTGAGTTGATGCATGATGCCATTGAACATTAAAACGAAGTATGAAACGTAAGAACATATAAAGTTAACGGAAGAAATACGAGATGATAAAGTCTGAGCCTCGGACTCAAGACTATGCTTGGTTGTTTGAATAATAGTGCGTTGCATGGTCGAATGGAATGGACTTGAGACAATTGAGATAATAACCCATGCACGGGTGTTCCTTCAAACGGTTAAGTGCCGGGGTGCCGAAATCGTTTGGCCTAGGAGAGAGTATATCTTTGATAGGCGCACATCTGTAAGACGATTAGCGAACCGCTTAGCGAGATATTAAAAGCCCTAAATGATGGTATGCAGTAGTATGTTTCGGTTGTTTGGGATAGCAACCCAACCCGTGAAACGCCGGGCTACCCAAATTCGGGAAAGAAAAGAATGAGAGAAAAGAAAATAAGGAAAATAAAAGAGAAACTCCTTTAGTCCATTCCGGCGCAGATACGCCAAGTCCTTCATATAGCTAAGAAACGATGGGTCTAAAGTGTAGGCAAGTATGTGTCCCGCACACATAGATTCTACATAGAGAGTACTTATAACATGACAGGGAAGGAATATGGAGTATTCACCTTACGTCGGTGCAAGGGCGAGTGCGTCCATGCTGGTAAGCTACAAATCAAACACGAGATTGCTTGTCTGCTTGTCTATTCAATTTGAAAAAACATGCTTGCCATGATAACATGTTTTACGCTTTCGAATATGCCATGAAATCGACCCTAAGGAGAATATAGCAAGATCATAAGCTAAGTTGCATGATTCAACATAAATACTACAATATCAGTTTAGAAAGAAGGTCTTTGCATCAGTACATACGAGGATGAACGTACTGATCCCCCCAGCTTTCATGCAGGATACAGGAATGGATTGTTCGCGGTGAAGCTTCGCTTGAACGCGTTGAGGCTTGGAATGCCGAAGAGTATTGAAGCGTGCGATCGTATTGATGCTCGGTCTTGCAACAGGATTGTTACGGCCGAGATATAGAAGGCATGATGTATGGAACGGTGAAATCCTTTGTGCGTAAGAGAGAACCTGAGTGTTGTAGCCAATCTGGCATATATTGTTGGGCTATCGAAAGCCTTTGTAATCTTATTTCGAATATCAATAAAGAGAATTGTTTCGTATACTCTGTTTTCCTTTCGTTGTTAATATCAACTCAAAGATAACCATTTTCAGAACTTGTCACCTTGCCTTGCACGAGCGCAACTCCAGGCTCGTGCGGCATCATGCCCCCTGCGAGGACGATAATTCGGGTGATTCTGGGTCGAGGCATGACAAATTGGTATCAGAGCTCTAGGCTCAACTTTCTCTGGACGCTCGCTTTATTACAATTCTAAAAGTTGCCCACCATCAATCGAATCACTCTTGACTCTACTCGATGCCGCACTGGATGTTCCATATAATAAGTCTAATACAAATCGTGTAATTTGGCCGCATGTGTTTTGGAAATTACATAATGTTTGCTAAGAAAGTTGTGAAAGATTTATTGTATTAAGTACAACGAGCCGTAAATTGTTAGTTGCTGCAACTGCAGCAAATTATGAAATGCGATTTGAGATGTTGTTGCAATGTAACATGTTGAATGTGAAATAAAATTATGCACGAAGTGCAGTAGGTTGTGTGTATTGGTTGCACCAATACGGAAACTTAAATATTGCATTGCAATGAAAGTGATAAGTCAATATCAAATGTGTTGAATGGATTTGAGCATTGACTTTGAAAGTCGGAAATAAATTGTTGCACGATGTACAACGCGTGTCGGAAGTAAACTGTTGCACGTGGTGCAACGCATATCAAATTAATCGTTGCACGGAGTACAAAGGAGATTGGAAATAAATCGTTGCACGAGATACAATAGAAGAAACTGAAATCATAAATCGATAGAATGAATCATTCGGTTGCACACCGAAATTGTGTTGGCAAATAAAAACATTGGTCGAGTGGTGTCAGATTTGATTTAATCAAAGTTACGGTTGTGATCAAGAACGATCACTGTAAAATTTGTGAGTCGGAAGAGATTGTTGGTTATAGTGAATATAGTGCGAGGGAAATGACTTGAGTTTCGAGTGGTATATGCCATACGATGTATACGATGAATGACTCAATTTTGAGTGGTATATGATATACCACTTGTGCGATGAATTGCATCGATGCTTTGTGAGAATTACAGAAATTTGTATGACACTATGTTGATGCAAGTGTATCATTACGCTGAGGCGTTGACTCAAAGAGTCGCATTGACCGAATGAAATATATCGATACGAATCGATATGAGAGTTATGTTGTCTCGAGCAATACATCAAACTAAGTCGATGCTAAGAGTTGCATTCTTCCAAAGAATGCATCGAATGAATCGATGTGAAGCGCCAGATTGCCCCGAAGGATAAGTGCGTTGAGATGGCTTGAAGATTCTAAGATATCGAATCGACCAAGGCGCAAGTCCAAATCGATGCAAGTATTAATTTTAGTTGCTTTCGAGTGCAGGCTATACGTTTACGCTAAAATATTAGAGGTTGACATTCTGCCTTATTCAGTAAGGGGTCCACGAAACCAAATGGTCGCCTTGCGGCGGGCTGAGACTTGGACAGGGTAAGCCAAATCGGACGTATAATTCAATAAAGCACGAAGTGCTCGAATGGCTAAGTCAGGAGAGTGGCCGTGCAACAAAGTTATGAAATTGAGCCGCATCAGCTCGGCAAAACGACAAGGCGTATCGACTCAAGGTGGGAGGATTGACTCTTCTTTTTACCCCTTCATGCCTAAGTCAAAATGTATCATTATATGCTAAGTTAACCTATCGACGCCACGGACGTGGTCCGATCGAAAGATAAATTGTAGTGTGAGTCAAACACTAAGTTAGAACAATTGAAATAAAATGTACATCAAATGTACGAGTCGCTATAGAACATTAGATATCGTAAAGGCGAACGCCTCGGTGCGCTTGCCGCAAGAACATGGGATAGCTATATTCGGCGAGTGCCTTAGTGCACGAACCATACCGTGCCTTCTTGCACGAGTTAGAAAGACTAGAACATTGAAAGAGAAAAGGCGAGCGCCCTAGAGTGCAAGCCACAAATATTGAATACTAAGGCATAGAACATGGAAATACGGTCGAAACGTGCCTACGTGCACGAGATCATAAATGATGGCTTCGTTGCGAAAGAATACAGTTGTAGCATGAATGTGGCAAAACTGTCGGATATGACATAATGCCTCGAAAGGTGTTCGGGACCTTCGGGTCGTTCGGTTGACGAAAATTGAGTTGAGACATGATATCATTGAACATTGAAACGAAGTATAAAACGTAAGAACATAGAAAGTTAACGGAAAAAATACGAGATGATAAAGTTTGTCTCGGACTCAAGAATATGCTTGGTTGTTTGAATAATAGTGCGTTGCATGGTCGAATGGAATGGACTTGAGATAATTGAGATAATAACCCGTACATGGGTGTTCCCTCGAACGGTTAAGTGCCGGGGCGCCGAAACCGTTTGGCCTAGGAGGGAGTGTATCTATGATAGGCGCACATCTGTAAGATGATTAGCGAACCTCTTAGAAAGATATGAAAAGCCGTAAATGATGGTATACAGCGGTATGTTTTGGTTGTTTGGGATAGCAACCCAACCCGTGAAACGTCGGGCACCCAAATTCGAGAAAGAAAAGAAGGAGAGAAAAGAAAGTAAGGAAAATAAAGAGAAATTCCTTTAGTCCATTTCGACGCGGATACGCCAAGACCTTCATGTAGCTAAGGAACGATGGGTCGAAAGTGTAGGCACGTATGTGTCCCACACATATAGATCCTAAATAGAGAGCACTTATAACATAACAGGGAAGGAATGGAGTATATTCCCCTTACGTCGGTGCAAGGGCGAGTGCGTCCATGCTGGTAAGCCACAAATCAAATACGAGATTGCTTGTCTGCTTGCCTATTCAATTCGAATAACATGCTTGCCATGATAACATGCTTTACGCTTTCGAATATGCCATGAAACGATCCTAAGGAGAATATAGCAAGATCATAAGCTAAGTTGCATGATTCAACATAAATACTACAATGTCGATTTAGGAAGAAGGTCTTTGCATCAGTACATACGAGGAAGAACATACTGATCTCCCACCAGATTTTATGCAGGGTACATGAATGGATTATTCACGACGAAGCTTCACTTGAACGTGTTGAGGCTTAGAATGCCGAAGAGTATTGAAGTGTGCGATCGCATTGACGCTCGGACTAACAATATGATTGATGCGGCCGAGATATAGAAGACATGATGTATGGAACGGTAAAATCCTTTGTGCGCAAGAGAGAACCTGAGTGTTGTAGCCAATCTGGCATATATTGTTAGGTTATCGAAAGCCTTTATAATCTTATTTCGAATATCAATAAAGGGAATTGTTTCGTATACTCTATTTTTCTTTCGTTGTTAATATCAACTCAAAGATAACCAGTTTCAGAACTTGTCATCGTGCCTGGCACGAGCGCAACTCCAGGCTCGTACAGCATCACGCCCCATGCGAGGACGATGATTCGGGTGATTCTGGGTCGGGATGTGACAACCACCCCCATCCACCTGTGATGCAGTGACCCCAGGCGGCACAACATGATCCAGCGCCAGGCAGGTACCAAGCGCGTGCGTGCCCACGCACGACAGAGTATAGCAACGACCCTGTATCACCACGCAGCAGCGGTGGCGACCGCCATAGCCACCACGACTCCCCCACGACTGGACGAACCTCCGGCGAGCGCCTCTAGGCCGACGCTATCCTCTTCGATACGTAACACGGGCTATTCGTGTATTTCTCACTGGATCCCGTTGTGACGCGAGCAAAATTGAATCCATAATCGTATTTCGGGACAACGACTTTGTGCACATTTTTTAAGAAATCCGGCAGTTGGATCATCAGCCCGTTTCTTTTGTCTCTATTTTGGTATATATCCATTCGTTGCCGTAAAGTTTCAGCCGTTAATTCGATCGTTTGATAGATCAAAATCGGCCGCCAAGTTGACCATTTAAATTATGTTATTTTTGGACAGTTTTGTGGAGCCAACTTAGTCGACTCGTAACTCCATTGTCGCAGCTTCTTTTGACATGCCACTAGTTCTTGTGCATAGCTGGTGTAACCAAATTCTTGTACCTCAAGTTTCATTTTATTGTGAGCTTTTTTGATTGGTTGAATTTGACGCCAAAGTTGGTCGTTCGAATTCGTATTTTCCAACTTATAAAATTCTAATGTTGGACCTGAGACTCCAGATTCAATTTCTTACACCACCAGTAGACTTGTGGTATCATTCTGGCATGAATTCATATAAAGTTTCTTAGATTTGGAGTACGTAGGCCCTGTCACGCATTTCGGTGCAAAGCAGGCCCCATCGTCCGAGTCAACGAACCATTTTGAGATCGGCTCATCGGAATCCAACTCCGGATATACTGTTGTGTTCCTATCGTCATTCTGGACTCGTTGACATATACTTTGCTAAATTTAGTGGAACTTGGCTCTGACATGCATTTTTGTGCAAACCAGAATTCCAATGTCTTGGTCAACGGAATCCAATTCTGGATATACCGTTGGGTTTGTATCATCATTCTAGATTCGTAGATATATAATTTGTTAGGTTTGGTATACTTGTATTCTGGCACATTTTTCGGTACAAAATGGATCCAATACGGACTTCATTTTAACCGAAAATTACCGTTTTGCCCCTGTGTACAAATTGAACTTATGGGTAGGCTATGCTAGCTAATTTGACCATTATGGACACGTTGTTGACATTTGTTTCATCATTCGACAACGTCTGTAGATATTTTCTTTATGTATCACTATTAGTTATAATTAATTCTTATTATTTTCGTATTTCGGAATTAGTGCAACGAAACTGAGATCAGTCGATTCCAGTGATCTCACTTTGCTAAATAAATTATGTGGATCGCTATGATAAGATTTTTAAGCTTACGGTTGATCGTCTTGTATGTCGTAGGTTTCGATGTACGAATAATGAGGTGCAACTTGATATTTTAATAATCTAAAACTTGCAATTGATATTATTTTTATCTTATATATATATATATATATATATATATATATATATATATATATATATATATATAAATGGTTTTCGTAAAACACTAATCATTTAGGTTTCTAGTATTACCTAATAATATTTTGTAAATAAAAATATAGTTTCCAAATATTATAAATGATTTGTAGATAGATATGTATTTGTAGTTATTATTTTTCTTAAATTGTAAGTCACGACTATTATAGTTGATTCCTATTCCTCGTTTCCATTATCGTGCCAAATCGTGATTCTAGACTGTTATATATCAAACTAGGCTATTTAGACTTTTTTGGACTCAGTGGAACCACCTGTACAGCCGTTTAGGACCATCTTGTGGAGCTTAGCATCATACCTATTTCGTGTCGACATGTTCGTGTCGTGCACGTCGACTTCCAACTAAAATGAGGCGAGTACATTCTCTGATAGTTTTTATTGTCCTGATATCTACTATATCCGATTAAGTTGTAGTATTTTACTTAATTTTTGACACGATGACACACGGACTAGTATACGTCAGATCCTATCATGAGATATTATTCCTGGACTTTCTGGTATATGGGTACATTGTTCGATCTTGTTTTCTGTACTTGTTTAGACACCAATTTGGGAGTAGGCTATCCCCCTACTTTTGAATCCTGTGTCCGGATGTGTCATGTCCAGATCTATTATACTATTCGGGGATGGGGAGTTATTAGAAGTTATGTGATCAATAGCCCTCATGTTACTATTCCTGTGCTGGCTCTACCCTCACTGCACGTAGGGTGTTGCCTGACCTGATACTACTGGAATGATAGCTTTCCATGTTGTCCAGTTTGACCCTATATATGCATTTTTTGTGATACTCGGACAAATGGAACTGTCTGATCCCGACCCAAGCCGATCACATAGCGCTCTAATAGTCGAGGCACAATTTATGTTTATATTATACATCAGATATTCCTGTACTGTTTTATATACCAGTATTCCATACCCTGACATGAAATCCAGTTTTACATATACTTTTTTATTTCCAGTCTTGATATTTTATCTTATATTCCATTATAATTATCTCTTATAGTATTTGTCAATTTATTTAAAACTGCTGTTAGTTTATGTACACGTTCCTATCCTGACTAGATACGTTGACAATTTTTAGGAATTGTTATACCCCACATTATTGGACTACAGGATGATGCTAGCTGAGGCGGATCTCAATATTCTTTCACCTTGATTTGTCTTCCGGGAGTTCTAGGCCTGGTAGTTTGATTTAGTTTTTTTTTTGTTTTATCTCCGAAACATTATTGTCTCATATGATCATTTCATAGATTCTAGTTGTTCTAGTGATATTGTTCTCGTCTTTCGTATCTTCTTAGATGCTTGTGATTGGAGTACATATTGTCGTTATAGATCATCTAGATGTTGTAGATATTTATTGGGTACTTGACAGCATTCTACCGCAGATATTGCGATTAGGCTGGGTGTGGCCCATGTACTTGTGCCCGAATATCCGGGGGCGGGTCGTGACAGGTGTCCAGAACAGACCAGATCTATTACGAGCCAATTTTTATCTACTTTCGAGCCACTTCGACCTTCTATATATTTTTGGTGAGAAACTAGACTTCCTAAGATTTCCAAGGCATATACTATTGCTGTGTTTAGGTTTCGTTTGCTATTGATTAAAAATTCAAATATTTTACCGTAATATAGAAACACCGAAATTCATGAGTTCTACATGTCCAATTGATTTGGAACTTCGTATACCGTTACCAAGTTAATTGTTGTGCATGTTTTCATGATAAATACATAATTTTGCCTATTTTTTATGATTTTCTAGAATTAATGATTTAAATATTTATTGTTTCGGGACTCATATCGTATACCAAGTCTAGGAATAATGTTGTAGAATCAACAAAGGACTTGTATACTTAATTTTCTACCAATAAAATATAATAAATAATGATATGAAATATTTATAAATATGTTTCCATAATTTAAACTAATATTTTTGTTAATAATAAAATACTTTTTTTTGGAAGATGTGGTACTTTATAAGTTATATTGTGTCGCACTCACTTTTCAATTTTAAGGATATTTTAGTCATTATATTTTTATTTGAAATTTTTATTAATTTATTAATCAGAGTGAATGCTTTTGTAGCTGTGATTGGTGTTTTGAGTTGTAGAAAGTGGTCTAACCTTTGTCAATCATGAGTAGAAGACTAACCATGCATTTAGAATTATCTTTGGCCTTTTAGATTTTATTTTAGGGCTAATGTCAATTAGGAAGCAATTAAATTATTTTTTAAAGCTATTTTCCATAAATCCTTTTTAGCCTTTTTGACATGGGCCGTTTTAGCAACTTGAGGAGTGCAATTGGCACATGAGCAAACCCTAACCCTAATCAAGCCCTCTTGGCCGACCACAACAGCCCTCCTTCATATCATTGTGCTTTGGTTAATAGCCGTCACAAGTGCAAACCCTAGTTTCTCTCTTCTCCAAAAACCTTAACTTTCTCATCCGACATCCGATTCACCTCAAACGAATTGCGTTGCAACTATGGGAAGGAGGATAACTTGCTGGAGCATTGCTAGCAAGGATTTGGAGACGTTTGCTCGGGAGAAACTGGTCGTCAAAGCGCTCGAGGTTTCACTTTTATTGAGATTCCAACTCTCAATAGGTAAATCTTGTTCTACTATTGTTTGTTCTGATTTTTCTTCATTAGAGCATGCATCTAGGTACCCTCGACCTATAGGATTAGTTTCGTTCGATTTCGTGTCCGTTTGATGTGCGTATCGGACACGTATCGGAGCTACAACGCAGGTGTTCGATGAAATTACTCAATGGATTGAAACATGATAATTTGCGAAACTATTTATATACTTGGATAGCCCTAGATGTAGGGATCTTGACACCATAGTTTGTGCTTCGAATCAGGCTCGTATCCGTGTCCAAACAGGACATGAACATGCTGCATGTGCAGGCCGCGTGCGTGCACTGCTGCCGTGTGTTATTTGTGAGATGCGCAGGCCACGTGGCCACGTGCCACTTGGAATGTAGGTGGGGGCAACGTCTATGGACATGTTTCCCAAGTTTTGTGTCATCTCGATTCAAATTGAGTGAGAGATCGCGACCGTACCGGTCGACACACGCACGCACGTGTGCGCACTGCCGCCGATGACACGGCCCTCGTACCGACACGTGTGGACACGTGGACTCGATCCGATGTATCCTACATATAGACCTATACCTAGCCTATCTTAGGACACGACCATGACACGTGTGGTAGGACACAGAGTCCCTAGACTCACCGTCCTGCGTGCACGACGATGTGCATTATTCTGTGCACACGCGCACAGGCCGTGCATGGACATGGGCTTCGCGTGCGTCGGACACGACACTTGGCCAGTAGGTGGGGACATGTTAGCCTAGGTGTATGCAAAGTTTTACGAGAAATGGTTCGGAATCGAGCGAGAAATCAAACTCGTACCGATTCATTTGACACGCGTATCGGGTTTTCCGATAATCACTATGTGGACACGATACGGACACAATTTTGACTCTGTGAGTACCCGAGCACGTCACACATACTGAGACCATCGTGTTTGCTAAGTTTCGCGGATTCTAGTGGTGCATTGTGCGTTTTGGGTCGTTATGTGGATTTTGGGTTTTTTTCGACATTCGAAATTGAATCGAATGTATGAATATTCGATTTCTTGACTTTTAACCAACGATTTCTGGGTTTATGACTCGTATATAATATTCTGGACTTGTGGGAAGCGATCATTGGATTTATGTCCTATTTATCTTCTATTTATGTATATATATTAAGTTTTCCCCTTTATATATATATATATATATATATATATATATATATATATATATATATATATATATATATATTTTATATATATATAAATATATATATATATATATATATATATATATATATACATATATACACTACCAAAATAGAAAAGAAAAAAAAATACATATATACACTACCAAAATATGTCCATTTAGCGACGGCCACATCAGTCGCCCGTCCGTCGACAATCAGTATTAGTGACCGATCACTAACGGATCTTAGCCAAAATAATCCGTCGGCAATCAGCTCGTCGCTAATAATAATCCGTCGCTAAGTAGTCGAAGAGTGACGGAATAGCGACGACTTTTCGTCTTCACAATACGATGCATTAGCGACGATTTTCCGACGGGCTTTCGTCCATTTCAAGTATTAAATACTTAACTGTGTAGACGCTAGAGACGGATAGTCCGTCGGCAAACAGTCGTAAAAGTTTATCAGAGGGTATCGTTCCGTTGCTAGTCCGTCGATCTCCGTCGTTAACAAAGGACGGATTAGTGACGGAATACTGACGGATTATCCGTCGACCATGTTCTGGAAATTCTTGACATTTCCCAAACCTTGGCGACGAATTTTCCGTCGCGACACCGTCGAGACAGCGAGTGATTTGTGGCTGATTATCCGTCGCCAATGTCCTGGAAATATCAAGCTTTTCCAGAACCTTGTCGATGGATATTCCGTCGCTATTCCGTCGAACTATATACTACTAGAACGTTGCCGACGGATATTCCGTCGACCATCCGTCGCCACCTAGAAACAGCTTCAAATCTCCAGTTAGCGACGGAAATGCCGTCGAAAAGTAGTCGGAAACTGGAAATATTCGTCGCTAACCGGTCACTAGTCCGTCGCCAACTTAGATTTTTTTGAAAAAAATTGCAGCACTTTCCCTGTTCACAAAAATATGCATAAACCAAACCAATATATAATGAACACCAATTATCCAACAATCACATAGACCAAATATATAATGCACACCAATTATCCAAGAATCACATAGACCAAATATGCACATACGAATTTAATGCACACCAATTATCCAAGAATCATATAGACCAAACCAAATTAATATAAAATAGACATCAAATATCCTGAAGAGTAACCTAATATCCGTCGTTATAATCCGATCATAGCACAAATGTTCCAAAATTCCGAAAAATATTCCTAATTTTCTTAATTACAATACTTTAAGGAGGGGGAGGATTTCGATTGCCCGGTGGTGGTAATCCCTGCTCGACCGACGAATATACTCCTCCACTAGGTACGGCGGTGGAGGGAGGGAAGTGGGTGCATGCCTTTGGCTCACTCGAGCGGTATTTGTGCGTCAGATAAAATAGCAAAAATTCGATTTATCTCCAAGTGTGAGAACGGATGGCTCAGAACACAACCCAAAATTCATTCTAGCATACATTAGTGTGAATCATCTATGTTCTGTACATATGGTGTAGTATATGTTCTTATCGTATCTAGTATCTGAAGGATATAACAGAATCAAGATGAACTCACATAATGTAATACTAAAACATCATCTACTACTATATAAGATATAGTGATAGGTTGTCATATCATCATTGCCGAGGGATGAGTGTCGAAGGACAGTCAACTTTATCTACGGCTATATAGTTTATGCCTCGCCAGTTGAATGGCTGCAGGGTCTATGTCCGGATCACCATGTCGTACCGTGGATTAATGTAAATAGAGCTGGAGCTGGAGCCAAAATTTAGTACTAATTCACGATGTCGTACCATTTTACTCTCTCACTCTCTCTCCTCTCCCCCTCCGCTTTCACTCTCTCCGGCGCTCTTATACTACTAATTCCTATGTATTTTAAGTGTGAGAACTGATGGCTCAGAACACAACCCAAAATTTATGCTAGCATACATTAGTGTGAATCATCTATGTTCTGTACATATGGTGTAGTATATATTCTTATCGTATCTAGTATCTGAAGGATATAACAGAATCAAGATGAACTCACATAATGTAATACTAAAACATCATCTACTACTATATAAGATATAGTGATAGATTGTCGTATCATCATTGCCGAGCGATGAGGGTCGGAGGATAGTCAACTTCATCTACGGCTACATAGTTTCTGTCTCGCCAGTCAAATGGCTGCAGGGACTATGTCCTGATCACCATGTCGTACCGTAGATTAATGCAAATGGAGCTGGAGCTGGAGCTGGAGCCAAAAATACAGAATCCAAAATACAAAATACATAATTCAATCCCTGGGTTCGTCGACCCCCTCGATGGAACACTCAACACCGGTACGCACAATACATTCCAGAATATACAAAAAATATGAAGAAAAAATACTATCCGCAACGAACAATGTCAATATATAATATCCTCAACCAAATCAATATCCGCAAATACGTTAAAACTCAGTATCCTCTAATGATGATGAACGCAAAAATCAAAGACCCCCTCTCCTTTTTCACTCTTCACACTTCTCACAACAGGAAGGATCAATGCTTTCTAGTTCTCTTCTATCCATCAATTCCTCCATTCTGATCAAGCATCTTCCTTCTCCTCTCCTCCACCATGGCTCTGGACCCATCTGCTCCTCCCTACTTCCCTTCTTCTTATTTGACTCTCTCAGCCACATATGATATCCACCTCAAGTATAGAGTCGGGGGAGAAGAAGTGGGCAGGAAGAGGAGGGGGAAGCAGCACAGCCGTCGGCATGACCCGGATGAAGTACAGAGGTTTTCTTCAACATCCGTAGGAGAACTATAAGAATATATCTTTTCACAATATGTCACCTTATCAAAGATCCTTAATGTGACAACCATGTTACCGCGGTGTCGAAAAACTAACATGGCATAATTTTCTAAGCCGTGTCTTTTGACATAATCCTCCCAACTCTTTCCTCCTATGTAGTAATACAAGATTACTACATAGGAGGAAAGAGTTGGGAGGATTATGTCAAAACACACGGCTTAGAAAATTATGACATGTTAGTCTTCCGATACCGCGGTAACATGATATTCACATTAAGGGTCTTTGACAAGGTGACATGTTGTAAAAAGATATATCCTTATAGTTCTCCTACGGATATTGAAGAAAACCTTTGTCCTTCCTCTGGGTCATGCCGCCGGCTGTGCTACTTCCCCCTCCTCTTCCTTCCTACTTCTTCTTCTCCGACTCTACACTTGAGGTGGATATCATATGTGGCTGAGAGAGTCAAATAAGAAGAAGGGAAGTAGGGAGGAGCAGATGGGTCCAGAGCCATTGTGAAGGAGAAGAGAAGAAAGATGCTTGATCAGAACGGATGGCTCAGAACACAACCCAAAATTCATTCTAGCATACATTAGTGTGAATCATCTATGTTCTGTACATATGGTGTAGTATATGTTCTTATCGTATCTAGTATCTGAAGGATACAACAGAATCAAGATGAACTCACATAATATAATACTAAAACCTCATCTACTACTATATAAGATATAGTGATAGGTTGTCGTATCATCATTGTCGAGGGATGAGGGTCGGAGGAAAGTCAACTTTATCTATGGCTATATAGTTTTTGCCTCGCCAGTCGAATGGCTGCAGGGACTATGTCCTGATCACCATGTCGTACCGTAGATTAATGTAAATGGAGCTGGAAATATCCGTCGCTAACCAGTCACTAGTCCGTCGTAAACCGAGATTTTTTTGAAAAAAATTACAGCACTTTCCCTGTTCATAAAAATATGCATAAACCAAACCAATATATAATGCATACCAATTATCCAACAATCACATAGACCAAATATATAATGCACACCAATTATCCAAGAATCACAGAGACCAAATATGCACATACGAATTTAATGCACACCAATTATCCAAAAATCATATAGACCAAACAAAATTAATATAAAATAGACATCAATATCCTAAAGAGTAACCTAATATCCGTCGTTATAATCCGATCATAGCACAAATATTCTAAAATTCCCATAAATATTCCTAATTTTCTTAATTATAATACTTTAAGGAGGAGGAGGAGTTCGATTGCCCGGTGGTGGTAATCCCTGCTGCGACCGACGAATATACTCCTCCACTAGGTACGGCGGTGGAGGGAGGGAAGTGGCTGCATGCCTTTGGCTCACTCGAGCGGTATTTTTGCGTCAGATAAAATAGCAAAAATTCGATTTATCTCCAAGTGTGAGAACGGATGGCTCAGAACACAACCCAAAATTCATTGTAGCATACATTAGTATGAATCATCTATGTTCTGTACATATGGTGCAGTATATGTTCTTATCGTATCTAGTATCTGAAGGATATAACAGAATCAAGATGAACTCACATAATGTAATACTAAAACATCATCTACTACTATATAAGATATAGTGATAGGTTTTCGTATCATCATTACCGAGGGATGAGAGTCGAAGGACAGTCAACTTTATCTACGACTATATAGTTTCTGCCTCGCCAGTCGAATGGCTACAGGGACTATGTCCTGATCACCATGTTGTACCGTAGATTAATGAAAATGGAGCTGGAGCCAAAATACAGAAACTAAAATACAAAATACAGAATCCAATCCCTGGGTTCGCCGAAAATACAAAACACAGTTCTAATTCATATGTGTTTTAAGTGTGAGAACGGATGGCTCAGAACACAACCAAACCGGAGAGGATACTCTGAGAGATCCATCTGAGTAGGACGTATACTCTGAGAGATCACCTTTACAAGAATGATATCAGTTGTGGGATTGAGTGTTGGAGGAGATATTATCAGAGTATACGTCCTACTCAGATGGGTCTCTCACCGTTACTATTTTTTTCTGACAGCATGGTGGATATGCTCCGTCAACAGATTCTTGCTCCGAGCCAAAACTTTGCCCCGGAGCCCAAGTGGACATCCTTCGTGTAGAGCTCGAGTGAGAGGTTCCTGACAGCATGGTGGTCTCCTTTGTCAAAGTATCCGTGCTCATCCCACATTGGATGTAGGACGAGCATGGATACTTTGACAAAGGAGACCATCATGTTGTCAGGAACCTCTCACTCGAGCTCTACACGAAGGATGTCCACTTGGGCTCCGGGACAAAGTTTTGGCTCGGAACAAGAATCTGTTGACGGAGCACATCCACCATGATGTCAGAAAAAAATAGTAACGGTGAGAGACCCATCTGAGTAAGACTTATACTCTGATAATATCTCCTCCAACACTCAATCCCACTACCGATATCATTCTTGTAAAGGTGATCTCTCAGAGTATACGTCATACTCAGATGGATCTCTCAGTGTATCCTTTCTGGTTGGTTGTCGTATCATCATTGCCGAGGGATGAGGGTCGTAGGACAGTCAACTTCATCTATAGCTACATAGTTTTTGCCTCGCCAGTCGAATGGCTGCAGGGACTATGTCCTGATCACCATGTCATAGTCCAATACAATCCAGAGATTGACACAGTACTAATTCATATATGTAGTCCAATACAAATAGTCTAATACAAAAACAACCCAATACAAATAGTCCAATATAAATAAGTACTAATAGCTAATGAGAACCACGCAGCTCACGCAAACGCTCAGTGATACGATCACGCAACCACCTCAAAAAAGTAGAATCTTTGGCGTGAGGAGAGATGTAGTCCCTTGCAAGTGCTGCATGAATAGAACTCCCGATCTCACTAGCTACCTGTGCTGGATGAATAGAACTCCCGATCTCATTAGCTACCGGTGCCACTTTCTCCTTGACAGTAGGAGAAGCCACCTCAGCATTCACTGTTTCCCTCAAATGACGTGTCGCTCCTCGGGTCATGGGTGCCATCTGGTAAGATCGATATTCACAAATAATATAATTGTAACATAAGCAAGCTAACTAAAGGAACCATCATGTAATTTGAGTACATTTTCGAAAGCAGATAAAGTACAAAAAATTTGATTTTTTGCCAAGTGTGAGAACGGATGGCTCAGAACACAACCCAAGATTCATTCTAGCATACATTAGTGTGAATCATCTATGTTCTGTACATATGGTGTAGTATATGTTCTTATCGTATCTAGTATCTGAAGAATGTAACAGAATCAAGATAAACTCACATAATGTAATACTAAGACATCATCTACTACTATATAAGATATAGTGATAGGTTGTCGTATCATCATTGCCGAGGGATGAGGGTCGGAGGACAGTCAACTTAATCTACGGCTACATAGTTTCTGCCTCGCCAGTCGAATGACTGCAGGGACTATGTCCTGATCACCATGTCGTACCATAGATTAATGCAAATGGAGTTGGAGCTGGAGCCAAAATACAGTACTACTTTACCATGTCGTACCATTTTATTCTCTCACTCTCCCTCCTCCCCTTCCGGCGCTCTCACTCTCTCCGGCGCTCTCATACTACTAATTCCTATGTGTTTTAAGTGTGAGAACGGATGGCTCAGAACACAACCCAAGATTCATTCTAGCATACATTAGTTTGAATCATCTATGTTCTGTACATATGGTGTAGTATATGTTCTTATCGTATCTAGTATCTGAAGAATGTAACAGAATCAAGAAGAACTCACATAATGTAATAATAAGACATTATCTACTACTATGTAAGATATAGTGATAGGTTGTCATATCATCATTGCCGAGCGATGAGGGTCGGAGGACAGTCAACTTTATCAACGGCTACATAGTTTCTGCCTCGCCAGTCGAATGGCTGCAGGGACTATGTCCTGATCACCATATCGTACCATAGTTTCTGTCTCTTCGGTCGAATGGCTGTAGGGACTATATGTCCCGATCACCATGTCGTACCATAGTATCTGAAGAATGGCTTCAGGGACTATATGTCCCTAACCCGAACTCTAACCCGAACCCTCTACCAGCCGCCCTCGCCGCCTCCCGCTTCCCCGGAGCGCGCTGCCCTACGCGCGCCACCCCCGCCGATCCAGGGACTATATTGGGTTACCGATATTGTGAACCTAGGTTGAAAGCATAATAAGGTTGTAAAAGCATAATAAGGTATTGGGTTATCGATCCGAATATGCCGATACTACCGATGTCGTCGATATCCTATTTCTTAAACTAGGGTTTGTCATATCGTCGATACTACTCATTGTATTCGACCCCATGCTGCCCCGCGCGCGCCACCCCCGATGTACTGGAGCGCGCTGCCCCCCGCCGCCCCTCGAAGCCCCGTGCGCGCCAGCACCCCTCCCACCCCCCGCCGCCCCTCCCACCCCCCGCCGCCCCCCACAGCCCCGCGCTGCCCCGCGCGTGCCACCGCCGCTGCCCAGGAGCGCGCTGCCCCCCGCCGCCCGCCGCAGCTCCGTGCGCGCCCACCGCTGCCCCGCGCTGCCACGCGTGCACCACCCCCGCAGTCTCCGACGCCCCCGCAGTGCACGTCGCCCCCGGCAGCACATGACACCCATGACCACCAAGAGAGAGAGAGAGAGAGATTACCTTTGGGAGAGAGAGAGGAGAGGCTCGATCACCACCGCGGGAGAGAGAGAGAGAGGAGAGTGAGGTCGCCGACCGTCGTAGAAGAGAGAGAGAGGAGAGAGAATGAAATTTGGAGGGAATGAAAAGTTTTCTCCGATATTTCAATTTAAGCATGGGCCCTTTATTTAGCGACGGATCAGCGACGGGTTCTATCCGTCGCTAGGTCGTCGCTCTTTTTGATACTTGCCGACGGAATATCCGTCGCTACGTAGTCGAAGAATTGTCCCGCCATTTCTCTAAAAATTCATGCTAAATAATCGACTGTATGGCGACGGCTCATTAGTCACTATATCTCCGATGCCCTAGCGACGGATAAGCGACATTTTCTCCCCTTTAAAATAAAATAAAAATTGTATCGTCTTGTCATCGGTACGCCGTCGGTTATTTGTCGCAAATCTGTCGCTAACGCCGACGAAAAGTTTCCGTCGCTAATGTGTTGTCGCTAATTTACTGTATTTTGGTATATATATATATATATATATATATATATACATATATATATATATATATATACATATATATATATATATACATATATATATATATATATATATATATATATATATATATATATATAATATAATAGATTCTTCCCCATGGTTTGGTGTCTCCTGCCCCTCGGCCTCCCCGTCTCCTTCCCATGTCCCTCCTCCGCCCTACCCACCGGAACCTCCTCATAGGCAGGCGGCCCCCAGGTTCCCTCCCTCCCCCCTCCTCTCCCGACATTTTCCCTCCCCCCAACCCCGGTCTGCTGCCTCTTCCGAGGTAGCCCCCTTCTTCTTCCCGCCTGTTCTCTCCCACCCATCCCCGGCCAGCTGCCTCCACATCCAGCCGCCCCCCTCCCCGAACGGAACCGTATCATCATCACCCTTTCCACCCTTGTGGTCACCCCGGCCTACGCCCGACCAGTCCTGCTGCCTCGGGTGCCCCGACACCCCTCCCCTTCCGAGCAGGAGTGACCCCCAGCTTCGTCCCCGGTATACGGTGCCCGCCGGCTCTTTGGCCGACCCCACTTGGGTCGGTCTTCCCCTGGCGCCCAACCACCAGCAGTATCCGCTCCCCTTCCCCGCCTATTCCCCTCTCTCCCAATTTTTGAACGGCCGGTCGCTTCCATCGGGCGGGGAGCCCACCTGCGGTACAGTTTTCGGGCCTCCCGCTGTTAGACCCCTAGTGGACGCTGCTCTCGGCACCCAATACGAGGTGGTCCTTCCTTTTTACGCATACGTAAACACGCGTAATCCAGCGTTCCCTGCTACGCGTAACATCAATTTCACCCAAGTTTCTCCCAACGGGCCCCAATTGGAGCCGAGTGCGGCAAGATTAGGTGGAGCGTATACCAGCCTCCAAGCTGCCAGCGGTTTGGAGTTTTCCTCCAACCCTTTTTACGCGTACACTGGTAGGTCCCTCCATCCCACCCAGTGCTACGCCTTCCCTTACTCCACATCCCCCTATTACGCGGATCCCTATCTCATCTACTCTACGCCCCCACTATTCCCTTCCTGTCCCTCTACGCAGTACTCCCACTCCCTCTATTCCACCCCCCACGACCATATTCACCCCCTCTCTCATTCGTAGGTCCCCCTCTGGTCTCCTCCTGTCCCCTCTTCTGCCTCCACCCCCCTGTACCCCTTCAGCACAACCCCCGCCACCTTCGCCCACCCCTCCTTCCTGTTCTCTTTCCAGTCGACCCCCCAGAGATTCCCAGCGAGATTATTGCGTCCTCTGCACAGTCGCCCCCCGCCCCTTCTCAGCCCGCGGATCTCGCCTCCGATCCCCTGGCCGGTCGTGCCGTTCTCGGGGCACCCTACGGGGACTCTAGGGGCGTTCATCCCTCTCCCTTCCAGGTAGCGACTGGCGCACATGAGGCGCTTCCTTCTTGCGAGGGCACGATAGCCGTCCCGCCCTCCATAGTCTCCGCGACAGATGCTTTCCCCTTCATCCCGCTGGCAGGTTACTTCCGGCCGACCTCCCGACCCTGCCTCCTAGCACCGGCTGCAACCCAACCCTGGTAGCACCTCCGTCAGCCCGAGGAGGACCCGAGGACTCTCCTTCGCCCGGCGCTGCGTAGCCTTCCTATGCCGCCATGCTTCGCTCGGACTTAGCACCCTCGAAAGGCTTTTTTCTCCCCAACATCCATCTTCCGGATATTGAGTACCCTCAGGACTCCCTAGGTCCTTTGGTCCCCTTCTCCGAACTGGAATTATCTTCCTTGTCATCGTCATTCCCCCACACTTTTATCCTCAAATTTTCTTCCGGTTGCCCCAAGCTCTCTAGGGTGCAGGAGGTGATAGCCACTTGAAGACTCTCGACAGATTATCGAGTAGCCCCCCGTGATCCCAGACATATCCTCCTCTACCTTTCCTCCGACTGTGACCACAGGACAGTGTGGTCCAAGGGCACATGCAGGATCGATTCCTACCAAATGAAGATCATCAAATGGTCTCCAGGCTTTAACACCAAAGTTGACTCTGCGAAGGTCGTCGTTTGGGTGACCCTGTCCAATTTACCCCTTATATGCTTTGTTCTTGTGGCACTCACGCGTATTGCCAATTCCTTCGGGACATATGTAGCAACGGCGCCCGAGACCAGCAACCTCACTAAGGCCCACTATGCCAAAATCTGCGTGGAACTCAATCTCACCTCGGAACCACCTAATTTTATTTCCATCGAGCTGGGCAACCAGACCCACACCTAACAAATCCTCTACGACAACCACATTATGTTCTGCAACCACTGTCATTTAAGAGGTCACCTACCAAAGCACTGCCATCGTCTTCACCCAGAACTCAAGAAGAAGAACGCCCGAAAAGGCAACGAGCAAACAGAGGGGAGGAATCCTAAGCCACCTCTCCTACCTCTTCCGAACTCGCACATCAGATTTGATTCCAGGGACGAAAAATCAGACCAGAGCGAACCCCCTAGCAAATCCTTGATCCCCTTCATCACCCAACATATCGCTATAACAACCAATTCGATATTCTAGAGTCGGACGACACAGAAGCATCATCGAAGAACGCATGCCCATTATCTGTTTCAGCCCTCTCCACGACAGTGCCTAATTCCCCAACCTCGGTAGGTGCAGAAGCGATTACCGAGACCAGCAAGGCAGAGCAACAACACACCAACGAGGACCTTCTAGAAGAATCCCTTGTTATTCTTTCCAGCGATGCTGATCAATTACCATCCAGCGATAACCAGATTGAAGAAACCCCAGCAATCCTTGGGCCAGACCAAGCCAGGAGAGGTCTACATATCCAAGCCGTCGGCTTCCCTCTTCAGCAAGCTACTCTTCTAATTTGGAGCGCTAACGACTCTCTAGCCATCCCCTCCGAAGACCCCACCGTGGACTCAGCCGGGGAACGGATAGACCCCCCCTCGGTGCCACCACAGCAAGCCATAAGCGGCACTTCTACATCGGCCGGGGAGGAAGCGTCCACATCGTGCAGTAAACTAGCCAAATCGGGAACTGTCGAAACAACAATCATCCAAACTAGATCTGCCTCCAAGCGGAACAAAAAACTCTCCCATAACCCCATTAATGCTTAACATCATATCCTGGAACGTCCGCAGTCTGGCAAACAAACCAACATTAAGGAGAATTGCCAACATCTAAAAAATCCACAAAATCGACATCCTTATTATTATAGAACCCAAAATCTCCTCCAAAAGATTGAAATCTATACAGTTGGAGATGGGTCTTCCTACGGCAATAGCAGGATGACACAATATTTGGATTCTCTGCATGAAGGACGTCAACTTAGGAGTCATTCAGGACTCCTGGCAAGCACTCTCTTGTAGGATAGAACACCCCAAACTTCCAGAGCGTGCCATCCTCTCAGCGATTCACGGCAGCTGTGACATTATTGAGCGTAAACATCTCTGGAATGATCTTCTTGACATCCATCTCCACAACATCGACTCCCCTTGGCTTTGCATTGGGGACTTTAATGCGATCACCTGCAGAGAAGAGAAAATCGGAGGTTGCCCCCCCATATCAGCACTACAAGACTTCAACAACTTTATATTTAACACTCATCTCGCCTCTCTCCAATTCAACGGCAACGCGTTCACCTGGTGCAACATGCAGGAAGGAGAGCGGCGCCAATATTCCCGACTGGACAGAGCCCTCACGAACGCGCTCTGGCACGGTATGGGGATTAATACAAAACTGTCCCACCTCAAATCCTACGAATCGGACCATGCCCCCCCTGCTGGTTGAAGTTAAAAACAATTCCAATCCATCCAAAAAGAACTTCCAATTCCCCGACTTCTGGACCGACCACCCCCAATTTGTGGGCATCGTAGCGAAAGCTTAGAACCGGGACGCCTATCCCAACCCCCTCATTCGGGTGAGCAACAAGCTCAAAGCAACGAGGAAAGCTCTAGTTAATTGGAGCAAAAGTGCCTACGGGGACATCTTTCAAGCCGTTAGGATTGTCGAGGACGATGTCACCCGTACCGAAGCCTTATTCGTTGCGGACCGATCTCCTGCAGCCAGGAAAGCACTGAACCTCACTAAAGCTATGCTCAAATTCAGGCTCAAAGTGGAGACAAACTTTTGGAAGCAGAAAGCGAGGTTAAAATGGGACAGCGAGGGGGATAAAAACTTAAAATATTTCCATGCCTGCGTCAACAGCCGCAGACACAAACTAGCTATTCACCATATCGTTGACGAGAACGGAAACATCATCTCAGACAATAAAAACATCCAGGCGGCCGCTGCGGATTTTTACTCCAAATTATTCTCCAAAGAGACGGTTCACAAAGATAGACCCTTCCTGGACCAAATCCCCACTCTCATTAAAGACACTGACAACGCCCACTTGGAGCACCCCTCCGACTGAACGGAAAGTGAGAGAAGCGGTGTGGGCCCTGAACGAGCTCAATACCCCTGTCTCGGACGGCTTCTCGGGTGTATTTCTCCACATATGCTGGAATATTATCAAACAGGACATCACCGATGTGGACAGAGCATTCCTAAAGGGTGCGACCTACCCCAAAGCTATCTCCAGTGCCAAGCTGATCCTTATCCCGAAGAAAGATAATCCAGAATCCTTCTGCAACTTTTGCTCCATCAGTCTCTGTATTTTCACCAACAAAATAATCTCCAAGATCATTGCCACCAGAATGGCAGACACGCTCCCCAAAATTATCTCCGAGGAACAAAGCGGCTTTGTTCGAAGGAGGAACATCCAAGACAACATTATGCTGGCTCAAGAGTTAATCACCTGCATGAAGTTCCCAGCAAGAGAGGGCAACATCGCCGTCAAAATTGACATAGAGACAGCTTATGACAGACTGGATTGACAAATTATGATCTGGGTCTTCAGGGCATTCGAATTCTCGGAAAAATAGACCAACATTGTATGGAGATCCGTCAGTGACTCATGGTTCTCCACCGTGATCAATGGCCAATACGAAGGGTTCTTCAAAGCCAGTCGTGGAGTGAGACAAGGCGACCCTCTATCTTCGACTGTCTTCATCATTGCAGCAGATGCCCTGAGCAAAAACCTCAACAACATAGTCAATACTCCAAACTTCCAGCACTTTCACACATCCAGCTGATGCCCTATCATCACCCATCTGGCATTTGTCGATGATTTACTCATCTTCTCTTTCGGAGACATCGGAGGGATGGAGGTAGTCCACAACACTCTGTAGAGGTACTCTAGATGCTCTACGCCCACCACAGCATCAAAAGAGAGCAAGCCATCAGTCTATCCAGCTTAACATCCTTCTCCGTCGCTCACCCGCCATTCAACTATCTAGGCTGCCCTATGGTGTACGACAAATCAAACATAGGTATCTTTGAGAACATGATCACAAGAATTAGGATCAAACTGGAGGGGTGGCATAATGCCACTCTATCCCCGAGGGGCAAGATGATCCTCATCAATCATGTGCTCACCTCCATCCCCATCCATACTCTGGCGACTTGTTCACCGCCTAAGAAGGTTATCTCTTCTTCGATCGAGCAGATCTTTTGTAACTTTTTTTGGGGGCACAATAAAGGTCAAGAGAAACACCACTGGGCTAGCTAGGATGCCATGGCTCACTCTGTCGAGGAAGGTGGTCTGGGATTCACTAAACTCACTCACATCGTTAAATCTTTCTCGATGAAATTATGGTAGAAGCTCCGTACGAGCAAGAACTTATGGACCAGGTTTATGAAAGCCAGGTACTTCAAACATATTCATCCATCAGTGGCCATATCCAACAGCAGATCCTCAGCGGCTTGGCGTCGGATCCTTATCGGATGCGACCTCATCGAGCCGGCAATGAGACTCCATCTGGGAGGCGGCGAGTCAGACCCATTAATGGAGAGATGGATTGGGACAGCTTGATCCCAATCCTTATAGAGAACCCTAGGAATAGTATGATCGGAGACTTGTGGAACTCCACCACAAACGACTGGAATTGTGACAAGATTCGCGATTGGTCCGGCAAAGAAACTGTGGACAGCATCCGCCTGCAAGGACTTTTGCTCGGGCACGATGCCGACGAGCTGAGGTGCTCGCTTGAGGCTTCAGGGACCTTTTCGGTGTGGTCGGCGATAACAACTATACGCGGGAGAGGGCAGCCGCTTTCCACCGTCGGTCACTATTGGCATTCCTGCATCCCTAAGAATTAGTCCTTTCTCATATGGAGAATCATTAGGAAGAAATTGTCCACTGACGATATCCTTAACTCCATC
This sequence comes from Iris pallida, assembly GCA_029216955.1. Lineage (NCBI taxonomy): Eukaryota > Viridiplantae > Streptophyta > Magnoliopsida > Asparagales > Iridaceae > Iris > Iris pallida. The sequence continues at coordinate 49,836 of JANAVB010013042.1, read as the reverse complement.
AGGATCTGCTTAGTGTCAGCTTGCAACTGCTGCGCCGATCGGCAGATGGAGACTTTAACCACATCTTCTGGGAGGGGAGCCTGCCAGGCAAGATATGGAGGACCCTTAACCAGCAATACAATATAACTCCAGGCGGGGGACGCTTCCACGATCTAGCAGACATTTGGGGTTCGGCCTTCCACGGACACCAGATCGTAGCAGCGGCCGCTACGTGGGCGATTTGGAAAAATCGCAACAAAGCCAGATACGAGGGTCACCAATACTCAGCTGACCAGCCCACTAAGAAAGTCCACCGGCAATGTCGGAAAAGGAGTACCCTGTGTTCCCACAGCCCGCAAGCATTCTGGACCACGATCCCACCCTAGCTTTGGGGGGTCGTGTGTCATTCCCCCTCTTTGTTTCTTTTTGGTGGTATACTTGTATAGGCTTCCTTTTTGCGCCTTGTACATGCGGCCTGGCTTCGGCCTCGACTTTTTTGAGCCTGCTTCGGCATTTTGAGCAGTGATTAATAAAACGACTGGTTTCCTAAAAAAATAAAAAAATAAACATATATATATATATATATATATATATATATATATATATATATATATATATATATATATAGCTATATGTGTAAATGTATATTGTTGGTGGGTTAGCCGAGATCCGTAACCTCAGTTTCGAGTTTCATTTCCTTTATATATATATATATATATATATATATATATATATATATATATATATAAAAAAAATATATATATATATATATATATATATATATATATATATTTTATATATTATATATATATATATATTTATATATATATATATATATATATATATATATATATATATATATATATATATATATATATATATAAAATATATATATATATATATATATATATATATATATGTGTGTGTGTGTGTGTGTGTGTGTGTGTGTGTGTGTGTGTGTGTATACCTACGTATATATAAATATATATATGTTATTTTTAAATAGATATATGTTTAAATGTATATAAATATGATATAGTCTCATAGTTAAGTACTTAGCTATTATTCTCAGTTTTGAACCCTCACAACAGTCCCTTGTCGACACAAATCTCTTTTCACAAGTAAATTAGATATATATAAGAGTTTATGTAAAAATAATATATATATATATATATATATATATATATATATATATATATATATATATATATATATATATATATATATATATATATATATATATATATATATATATATATATATATATATATATATTACCTTGAATGAATGAAATATATCTATATGTAAGTATTTGCTTGTGGATGTAACCTAGGGAGTATTGAGACAGATTAGGATTGGCCCAATGAGCCTAGATTAGTCGAGTTGACTGGCAAGTTGACCAAGTTGACAAAAGTCAACTTTGGGTCAAACTTGATCCAAATCAACTCAAACGAAGTTAGAATGACTTGAAAACTTGTGTATGACATAAAAATTAGTAAACGGATTAGTTGACCTATGGTTGACCAAGTTTGACCAGAGTTGACCAGAGTTGACCAAGGGCTGACTTTGACCTAGAAGGACATAGAAGCATGTAGAAGTGTATTGTAGACATTTTTTATGATATTGTGGACCATGTTTTGACTTGTGGTTATTTTAAATAGGGTTACATCACTCCAGTTCAGTTACACTTCCTCATCAGCAGCTTGGATTGTCAGACGAGTACATTCTCTGACCGTTTCATACTTGCTTGGACGTATTACTTGTTATAAACTAGTTTACTTGTTGCTGTCACGATATATCACAGATTAGTACTATATGGATCTTTTCATGCGATGTTATCCCCTCGGATATATCGAGTATATTGTGCTCATGTACTTTATCATGTGCATCGTCTACTCCTTGTACTCGTATTTATTCATAGACACTCATGTGATATTCATGTACACTCATGATCATGTGAGCCTTCATGTATAAACCAGTTGTCATGTTGACTAGCTATCCATGTGACACTACCTTTCATGTGCAATAACATAGCCTGGATAGATCCTTGTGTACTGATTGGGGCAGGGAGAGTATTTATTTGGTTATGTGATCTACACCTTTATCATGTGCAAACTCCAAACTAGATTTAAGTCATGTACAATCTAAGCCAGTTTACATAACCAAATTGTGCTCTACATCACGTTGTTAGTTCAGTTCTCTTATTATATCATGTATATCTATTTCCATATATCATGTTCTCTTTTACAGTCTCATTTTTTTACAGCAGTTCATGTATATTATTCTATAGCTTGTTTCATATTTCCTTTCATATTATGATCTGTGCGAGAGATATGTATTCGTTTCTGTCCTGACTGGACCTGTTGAAAATATTACAGATGATGAGGATTGCTGCGATACTTACTATGGAGCAGCCCTAGTTGACACAGGTGGCCTGGACCCTCAGCATGATCCAGTAGTCGCTGAGGACTTGCCATTAGCTTAGTCTAGACTTTCAAATAATATAGTTCTTGAGACATTTGTGATTGTATTATGATATTATTTATGGAGTTTTGTACCGAGACTTATTATTTATATTTGTGACTCTCTCTGTCTTTGTTGAGATTATCTTATCATCGTTTCCATCTTAGTTTGTGATTGAGATTACTTATTATGTTGTTCTCCATTCAGAGCATATTCTAGATTGTGTTAGATATTGGACCTAGGACAACGTTCTACCGCCGATACTATGGCGTAGGCTGGACGTACCCACTTTTCGTGCCTTTACACTGGGTGCGGGTCGTGACACATTTTTAGTGGTAGCCCATACAGGTCCTCCAGTAGCAACTAGTGTTTTTTCGTAGTGGTACACGAACTAGAGTATCACTACAGCCTGCAGTAGGATATAAGATATAAGTTAAGGTACTCAATCATATTAGGAAAACATTTATATAATTCTTGCTGCTAATTGTCTTTTTTTGAAAATAAACTGTCCTGATTTGATTTTATCGCATCTTTCTCAGTACTTGATTTTTTATTTGATCTGTCTTCAGGATGGTGGAGACACGATTGCAACGCTCTGGCCTAAGGGATACCGCTGAGAGGTCTGCCACTTCTCGCCTGACTCAGCAGGACCCTGGGACCACAGTACCTCTTGTTCCAGCTTATGTGGGACCATCTGCAGCTTTTGGGGGTGCTCCTCCACCAGTTTTAAGGACTACCTCCGGAGTTCAGGGGATGCTACCACCACCGCTTCAGGGGACAGTTGATATGGCACAGTTCTTTGCCGTCATACAACAGATGATGGAGACTCAGCGGTGCCAGGCGAAAGATATGAGACAGGGCATTGACAATGCCCATTAGCTAGCCATGGTGGCAATAGAGAAGGTGGCTGCCCAACCACAGGAAGGGCAAAAACATCTATACCAGCCGAGGACTCTGGGCATTCAGGACTTCCAGAAGATGCGACCGCGAGACTTTAAGGGTACCGAAGGTATCCTATATGCCGACGACTGGATCGAGCATATAGATAAGATCTTTTGCCTCGCGGAGATACCAGCTAGGCTTCAGATAGAAGCAGCGGGTAGCCAGATGCAGGACCTTGCCCGTATTTGGTACCAGACCGAACCTAGGGTTGCTACAGAGGGGCAAACTTGGGAGGCTTTCAAGAAGCTTTTTAAGGAGAAGTTCTTCCACGACACAGCACTTGGCACTTTGGAATCCACACTCGGGACGAGGGTTAGTACTAAACAGAGAGTCCACACTCGGGACTATTTGCCAAAAAATATAAAAGAACAGAACAATTATCGGAGGACCGGACTTTTACTTCATGTTACAAACTCGCTTGTACAAAGAAAGCCTAGGGACAAAAACCTAGGTACAGTAGTCTAAGTACAATTATTTATTTTAGATTCTGGAGGGTGACGATAGAGGCTCGGGAAGGCGACGGCAGCCCTGCCTTACTCCTTGGACGATCGGTATGCAGCCTTGGTTCCTGTGAAGAGATGGTTGGCGTTGCTGAAGAAATGCTCTTCTTGCTCTCCCTCTATTACTCTTCTGGCTTCTCTCTCTCTGTGTGTATTTTCTCTCTGATTATTGGGGGAGTCTCTCTATATGGGCGTATCTCTCTCTGACCGTATATATATATATATATTTTTATAAGGAAATGGCACCTTGGTATTTATAATAGTGGGGGCATCATTAGGGTTTGGATGATTACCCATTATTAAAGTGGCGGCGGCTTGATGCTTAATCAATCTGGACCATTAGCTTTAAGCGTGAAGGATCTGGGCCATAAATGGGGATAGTATCGAATCCTGTGAATGATTAATGCTGATTGCTTTAAATCTTCATGATTGGTTGTATCAAGCTTGGATCTTTTGCCACGTGTCCCATTGGCTTGATCATGAATGATATGACCTGATCTTATTAATTATGAGGATAATGTTAAATATGGTCATTGGGATCTGGTAAATCTCTGATTGATCTTCATTCCATAAGCATCCCTGCTACCAGCTGTCAAGTCGTAAGGGAAATTGAATCTCTGCCATGTGTCTTAATGGTGGACTCTGCCAGAGCCGTATGATATCCATGAACCGCATGAGACAGCATCTCAGTGAGCCGCATAGGTATAGCACTTGCGAGCCACATGGGATGGCTTCTTGGTGAGCCGCAGGAAGATGATTCTTGCCAGCCGCATGAAACTGTTCTCCAGTTGAGCCGTATGGGAGTAGCCACGTGGCAATCTTGGATCGTATCAGAGATTTTCTTCTATTCCCGAAGAGTCTGTCATTATGACAGGACCATCATGACACTTCATGTCAGAGCCGTCAGCTGTCAAATCAGAGCATTAAATAAGGCCATTACTTAATGGCCAGCTGTGTGAAGGGACACATGGTGTCGATCGAGCCGTATATCTCTGTTGGTCGTATGTGAGCCGTATGTACTTCTGAACCACATGCGGCTGGAAGACTCTTTGAACCGCATGGGACTGTTCCTATGTAAGCCGCATGGACTCTCCTGCCCCGAGCCGCATGAGACTGAGGGTCTCTCTGAACCGCATGGGACTGCTCCTGTATGAGCCGTATGGGGTTCTTTTGTTCCGAGCCGCATGAGACTGAGAGTCTCTCTGAACTGCATGGGACTGCTCCTGTATGAGCCGTATGGGGTTCTCTCGTTCCGAGCCGTATGAGACTGAGAATCTCTTTGAACCGTATGGGACTGCTCTTGTATGAGCCGCATGGGGTTCTCTTGTTTTGAGCTGCATAGAGCATTATTCTGATATTTTCCATGCTTCTACAGGACCCCCTTCAAAGTTTTCAATTTACAAAATTGAAATACTTTGAATAAGAAGCATGGATTTTGTTGACCGCATGGTTTTATCTGGCCGCATGAGCTGTTAGGCCGCATAGACTTTTTGCTACGTGTCCCAACCACGTGTGCAAATCTTCTGCATTAAATGCCCTTGATTCATTTTTTTTGAATTAACGCCGCCTTTTGGGGGAGGATCCCAAGAGTCGGTTTTGTTTTGACCGAAGCGTTTTGCCTTTTATTCTTTTAGGTGGCATGCGAATCGAGGCATTTATTAATTTTCGACCCTCTTTTGCCTATAAATATGAGTAATTTTATTCTTTGAGGGTTTCTTTACCTTCTCTATTTGCTTGAACTCCTTGTTGCTGACCTCCTCTTCGTCTTCTCCCTTCAACGATCGACAATGGCTCCCAAGAAGACTACCGCTGCTACGGGCAAGAAGGCCGCATCTTCATCGACTGTGATGGCGAACGTGGCGGCTCCTCCGACGGCTGGCGTGCCTGTTTTTCATCCCGACGTTTACCCGCCTATTGCTGGTAGGACCATCAACATGAACTGTTATGGCTACACAGCATATCTTATGCGCGAGCCTATATTTCTAAGTATGCTGCGTGTCCGACTCATGTTCGAGCCGCATGGGATATGACCCAGGCCTGAGCCGCATGAAAGTTGTTGTTTGCAGCCGCATAACTACTTCATCGTCAGGGCCGCATAAGCTTATCTGGACTTGGACCGCATAAGCTCTTTCAAACTGAGCCGCATAAGCCTATTTCGAACTGGTCCGCATAAGATCATTTGAACTAGACCGCATAAGCTCATCCGCACTGAACCGCATAAGCCTATTTCGAGCCGAACCACATAAGCTTATTCGAACTGGACCATATGAGATCATCCGAACTGATCCGTATATGCTCATTTCGAACCGAACCGCATAAGCTCATCCGCTCTGAACCGCATAAGCCTATTTCGAACCGAACCGCATAAGCTCATTCTAACTGAATCCGCATGAACTCTTTCAAACTGAGCCGTATGAAGTTATGCTGAGCTAAGCCGCATAAGCATCACGTAGTTTGTGTTTCGGCTATCTTTTTGACCTTGTTTCTTTTGTCTTTCTTCAGTGAATCTGCCAGTAAATCCTGCAGGGGCACTTCTGGTTGGCTTGAATCAGCTTGCCATGTATGTGCGACGAGATGATTTAGTTTATCAAGTATCCGAGCAGCTCCTTATTAATGAACCTTTGGAGCGACTAAATGCTATCAGGGTCCAATCTTTCCAATTCCTTAGTGATATGATGAGTTCCGGGAAGCCTAATGGGAAGCATCTGAAACCGGTCTTCCTCTTTGGGGATGCGTTGATCATAGAAAACTCACGGGTGCTGGATGTTTCCGAGAGTTGGGATTTTGATCTGGACGGGATGCCGATTCACATCCCCCTTATGAAGCGTCATTTCCCTTTTGCGTGGTTCAACATGATCGTTTTGGACAGGCAGATGCCAGACCCCCTAACTCCAACCAGACCGGAGATGTTTATTGGTAACATCCGTTACAACAAAACTACTGGGTCAGTGCGCGCGGTCAAGGATCCGGCCAGTCGATCTGTGACGGGGTTAGCTCCGGGTACCTTTATCAACACACCCGATCCTAACTTCTCATTCTCTCAAGCTGATATCTTTCTGAGTTAGCTTGCTCGCAAAGGATCCTATCCTGTTGGCAGATTGGTGCTGCCGAGCTGGTTACACCCCATTCCTCCGTGGGCTAACTTGACCACGTGGGTTCTGCAAAACTACGTGGAATTTTTACGAGAAGTCAATCTTTATGATGCTATCCGGGGTACCAGCCACAGATTGCCCGTTAATAAGCCATTATTTATGTCCCTTCTGGAGATGTATAATCATCGGACAGGAACTTTCTTCACACCTGTAGGGGAGTTGGGGCTCGCTCTTCATGAGATGTATGATGTCTCCAAGCTTTCCTGGGGAGACAAACCCTTCGAAGCGTACACTCCGACGAATAAGGAGTTCCAGGATTTGGATCGACGATTCCCAGGCTTTGTCACTGTGTATCAAGAACTGTTGTGTCATCATAACACCTGTCACCGAACGGCTATCCAGAAAAATGATAGTTCGGAAGGGGACGCTCCTCATACCAACTCTTGGGTCTCATATCTCTTCAAATTCAGTGCTGCTGGCCGAGTTACTTCCCGAGATCGTCAAACCCCTAGGGAAGTAGAAGACTTGGTGTCGACTGCTAGGAGGTCGAAGTCTAAGGGTAACAAATTTGGGAGTCAGATTGACTCCTTCAGCTATTTTTATTATGGTACTCGGCGGCTGTCAGAGAAGGCACTCTTGGCAGGGTTTTTAATGGTATGGCTGCACAATTGTGTAGTCTCAGGAGGGGCATGTGCTATTGAGAGGATCGGCCGTCACTTCATTCTTCCCGCTGTGAAGTTAGCCTTTGGGGTCAGGCTGGATCTTCTTCCCGCTATGGTGTGCAGCATTCAGTATGGTCTCCATGCCTTCTCGTCTAAGGTCATCGCTCGTGACGTAGCGATGGACTTTGAACGTATAGAGCTGCCTTATCATTACTTGTTGGGATGGCTGCTATTGCATTATCGGTCTTTGATGAGACCTGGGACGGGAGACGGCGTCACGGACGATGACGCTTTTCTTTTCAGACACCGTCATCAGCCTTGGGAATATAGTACCATGCCGGTGTGTCGGAGGATGCTGGCGAGGGCGGACGGATATGATTTCTTCGTGTCCGTTCCCCGTTTCACCGACTAGGAAGTGAGGAATGTCCATGTTGATGGCGTTGGACCTCCTCATTTCTTACCTGAAAAGATGCGTTTCTGGTTGCGCAACATTCGCCCGGCACATTTAGTTTATCGCAATCGCAATACCGTGTACCTGGAGCCCTACTTGCCTAGTAGGTTTGCCCGCCAGTTTGGGTACAGCCAACTATTCCTTGGGCGTCCCAGTTCCTGCCTGGGATTCGAGGGTAGCATTCTCGATGGTATTAGAGTGTGGAGCTACTATGACACTTGTCATACTCGAACTAGCTTCTCAGTTCCTGCAGCAAATGTGATAGGGGAAATTTTGCATATGGCGGCCCTATATCATGTTACGGCAAATCCGCCTCCTCTTGATTTTGACCCGAGGACTAGCTTCATCGTGGGCACTCGTCTGGCGGAGAAGGCTACGGTGTCGAGGGCAAAGAAGAAAGGGGTGAATAGAGTTCCTACGCCCGATTCCGAGTCTTTTGACACAATTGAGGAAGACAACGAACTGGACGACGAGGACTCTCTCTCTTCTGGTGGCGAAGCAGAGGCGGGTCAACCGCCCATCATGGCAGATGAGATGATGACGGATCAACCGTCAGTCGTATTAGATGAGGTGGTAGATCAGTTGCCACCTGTATCGGCGGTGGTGCGGGTAGAACTACTGCCTGTCGTGCCTGGTTCCTCGCATAAGCGAGGCAGGCGTGAGTCTACTGGCGGAGGAGTACCCTTTTTTGTGAAAAGAGCGACGATCGGACCTCGTAGGCTACTTATTACGGAAAGGGGTGAGGATGATGACGATGTTCCGGAGGTAAGACCAAGTCGGAGCCATCTCTTTGTTGTGGTTTTCTTTTCTCTTGGGGATATGACCTGACCATTTTTTCTTTGTAGGCGTCTGATGACCCAGGCTCTCCTGAACCGTCTATCGCCCCTGGAGTTGATCCGGTCCTTGCTGCTCTGATTAGCAACATGTGTGCCGCGGTCTTTTCTGCGGGGGCTCTCTCAGCAGCGGTCGAGAATTCTCAAGTTGCTGAGGCCTCGGCCCGGGTTGACGAAGGTTTCCTCGGGCCCGTCTCTGAGATCGCTGAACTTTAGCAAGTGGATGCCGATCTCGTTGCATCCCCTCCCGAGGGTGCAGGGGCGGAGGAATCTATTATACCTGACTCGGGGACTGCTAGTGAAGAGGCTGCGGTGGCTGTAGGCGAACCTCAGCCTCCACACTCTTTCACTGGTAAGATAAGCCAAATATTGACTAGTGAGGGGGCTTATTTGCTCTATCAATATATCCTCCGGGTCAAATCGATTCATGGTTGCCTTGGCCCTACAGGTCCTGACCCTTTACCTTCCACCGCGAATGTTCTTGGGGAAGGCTCGGCCTGCCGTGATCTGGAAGAAAGGAGCATTTCCTCTCCTCTGCCGTCTCATGTCAAAGGGCCTTCCGCCAGCCCCGGGCAGATGGGAATGGAGCTGGCGATGGTCTCCACCTCATCCTCTGCTGATCATATGGCTCCGGAGATTGACCTCTCGACCCTGCCAAGCATTCAAGTTCTGCGGGCTGCTGAAGAGGAGTTGGCCGCTGTTCATGCGTCCTTTCGTACGGAGTTTGTTTCTCTTGTAGCAGGAGCGGCAGATTCTGTTGCGTCTTCTTCAGCGTTGTCGGCTACACTCCCGTTGACACCGGCTTCCTCGGAGGCTTTGGATGAGGTGACGCAGGACGTGGTCGACAGCTTCTATCGCCATTTAAAGAGAGGCGTAGATGCTGCTGTAGAACGGGGGACCCCTTTTACTCTGTCTCTGCGGTACGATCGGGGTCAGGTTGCAACTTTGAAGTCTCTTCCTGGCGGGGTGGTGTTGGCTGTACTCCTTGAGCCTAAGTTGGCAGAGGCGGATCAGCTTGTGACCCAATTGCTGGCGATACGGCAGGCGGGCTTGCCTGCTGCGATTGAACGGGAGCGGGGCTTCCTCATTGCTGCTCGAGATAGGATCAAGCTCACTCGAGATACTGCCGGGCCAGTTGTGCAGGGGGACCTTGACAAGTTCTCCGCTTCGTATGACAGGCTGGGTCGTCGAAGTCAGGCTTGTCGGGCTCGGAAAGAGTCTGTTTCTCGTGGAATCGCTAATACGAAGAAGCAAATTCTCGCACTCCAGAGGGAGTTGACCTTCTTAGAGTCAGAGCTGGAGGCTGCTCGTACGGAACAGGAGTCGATTGCTCGGAAGGCCGAGAGGGTTTCTCGATCTTCTGTCAACCTGGAGCAGGCCTTTAAGAGATTCGAGGATAACTGGCAAGCCCATGCTCAACTGGAGGACGAGGCGGTGCTGACCCAAGAGGCGGAGCGTCGAGCTACCCAGAGGTTTGAGCGGTCAGTTGCCTTGCTGACGGATCGTCTCAGGGCGTTATGTGCCCCGGAGCAGTGATCAACTCTCTGTTTTTTTTTGCTGTTTTTTTCTTTTTCTTTTTTGTCTTTTTGTTTTGATTCTGTAAAGGATGTGATCCTAAATGATGTAGCCCTTTGAGTTTTGAATGAATGAGCATGTTTCAACTCATCTTCTCTTTCTTGTACTTGTGGTGTTCGTGGAACTGGACTTGCTGGAGGATTATTTGTGGACCTGTTACCCTAGGCGTACCTTTGTTTTAGGTACGGATAACAAGTTTGATCAGGATATCCGGAACAGCCCTGGCAAAGTGGTCGTGGGTGCTCTCGGTATTGGGAAAAAAAATGCCGTAGAGCAGCTGGGCTCCCGGGGTATGGTGAGATGGTGGATTTATGCTAAGAAGCTCAGCAAGGGATATTTGTGGACCTATTATCCTTGGCGTACCCTGGTTTAGGATACGGATAATGGGATGAAAGGAAACCAATATATTTGCTCAGAGGTTATGAGGACATGGCAAGCATGAGGGTTTTAACGTAGAATCTTCCTGCTCAGAGGTAATAAGGACATGGCAGGGGAGACTTTGCGAAAGATATTCGTGGTCAATAGCGGACATTTGTGGTCAACAGAGGACGTTTGTGGTCAACAGAGGACATTTGTGGTCAACAGAGGACATTTTTGGTCAACAGAGGATATTTGTGGGCCTATTATCCTTGTCGTACTCCGGTTGTGGGTACAGATAATAGGTTGAAAGGAAGCCGACATACTTGCTCAGAGGTAATGGGGACATGGCAAGCATGAAGGTTTCTTCGACGGAGCCTTCCCACTCAGAGGTAATGAGGACATGGCAGGAGTGGGCTCAATGAAGAGGGGGTACATAGAACAACTCAGAGGTAGGAGAACGTGGAAGTTCTATGCGAGGGGACGGTTTGTTTTTGGTGGAAGTAAAAATGACTCAGAGGTAATAAGGACATGGCCGTTTCAGAAATTTGTGGATCGATTACCCTTTTTGTGCACTGGGAGTGCGGGTAGTGGATCATGAGGGAGGATCCCTTCCAGGAAGAAAGTTCAGAGGTATATTCATACGTGACTTATTTTCTGAAAGAGTGACCGGAATGTGAGTTCAGAGGCACCAGCGGGTACATAACTAGGTAATTTAGAATATTGAGAAAGTGTGAGTTCAGCGGCACCAGCGGGTACATGACTCGATAATCTGAAGGGAATGTGGAGGTGAGTTCAGCGGCACCAGTCGGTACATGACTCGATAATCTGAAATATTATGGATGTGAGTTCAGCGGTACCAGCGGGTACATGACTCGATGATCTGGAGAGAATGTCGTTTAGACATAATATTTCTTCAGGAACTTGCCGTTGACGGGCAACATGAGCAAGTCTCCGTTTTGTTTTGCGAGGCGGTAAGCACCGTTGGAGAATACTGTCTCAATGATAAATGGGCCTTCCCACTTTGGCTGGAATTTGTCGGCGGTCTTGTGAGTCATGACCATCGGCCTCCGGACTGCCAGAACGAGATCGCCCACCTGGAATGTTCTGATTTTGACCTTCTTGTTGAAGGCTCCGGAGATGCGTGCTTGGTATAGCTCAATTCGTTGCTGAGCCAAGAGGCACTTTTCATCTAGTGCCTCCAATTCCTGTAGACGACGATGGTGGTTTTCGTCTGTCGTCAATTGATGTGTGAGGGCAACGCGTAGTGAGGGGATCTGAGTCTCCAATGGAAGGACTGTCTCACTCCCGTACACCAGGGAGAATGGTGTATTCCCGGTGGCCGTTCGAACTGTGGTACGATAAGCCCATAAGCATTCGCCGAGCTTCTCGTTTCTGTCGCGTTTGTTGGAGGAGAAAAACTTCTTGAGGAGTTTGATGATTGTTTTGTTGAATTCCTCTGCCAACCCGTTCGCTGCCGGATTGTACGGTGTCGAAGCGACATTCTGAATACGGTGCTTATCGCAAAACCGAAAGAATGCATGGCGTGCAAACTATGGACCATTGTCATGGATGATCCTTTGGGGCAGTCCAAAGCGGTAGATGACGTGATGCTTAAGGAAGTTGATCACGTTTGAAGTCTTAACTTCTGCGAGTGGGACAGCTTCTACCCATTTAGAGAAGTAATCAGTGATCGCGAGTATGAAACGATGTCCTTGGGAGGAAGGTGGGATGATTGGACCAATGATATCCATTCCCCATGCTTCGAATGGCCAGGTCGCCACTGTCGGATGTAGAAACTCGGATGGTTGGTGGATGAAGTTCGCTTGGACTTGGCAGGCTTTGCATTTTTTAGCATAATCTATCGTATCTGCCACCATCGTGGGCCAATAGTAGCCCATTCGTCGAAGGCGGTCTTGCAATTTAGGACCGGGCTAGTGGGCCCCGCAGACGCCATCATGAGCTTCTCATATGGCTTCTTTGGCTTCTGCGTTTGACAGACACCGAAGCAATAATCCGTCGTAGGAGCGGCGATACAGCATTCTCGTCTCTGCATCGTAGAAGAATATGAGAGAACGACGTCTGATAGAAGTGGCTTCTTTTGGGTTCTCGGGCAGGATGTTGTAGACGACGAAGTCGATGAATGGTTGTCTCCAGTCTGGGGCATCATGGATCGTCTGGGCGGAACAACTCGCCACGAATTGCACATTATTCTTGGGACAGACCAGTTCGTGGCCTATCACATCCACTGATTGGCGATCATAGTTCGGAACTGCTAGGGAAGCGGCAAGACCAGCTAAGGCATCAGCTTCGATATTTCGGAGTCTGGGGACATGTTTGATGAAGAACCCCTCAAACGACGAGATGATGTCAATCGCTATTTGATGGTAAGGGATCATGTCTTCGTGGCAGACCTCGTATGAGCCTCGGATCTGATTGACGATTAGTTGGGAATCGCCGTATGCTTCAAGGTATTCTACTCCCAGCTCTCTTGCGAGTTGGAGGCCAATGACCAGAGCATTGTACTCGACCACGTTGTTAGAACAGGGCTCTGTGAGGGAGCGCGGTTAATCACCAATCCGAAAGGGGAGATCAGCACCACCCCGACTCCGACGACTACATTGCCTTTAGGTCCGGTCCTCGAAGCACCGTCGAAGAACATTCGCCATATAGCCTCGTGAGAGATCGCATGCGAGTCGGCGACCTCATCTGGGATATCTTCATATATTCTGGAGGACTCCGAGCCTGGGTGGGCTGCTAAGAAGTCTGCCAGGGCTTGACCTTTGACTGCCTTTTGTGGGACAAAGATCATATGATAAGGGGATAACAATATTGCCCATGTAGCGAGGCGAGAGCTGAGTGCCCCTGGTTTAGTCATGAGGATCCTGAGAGGGTTGACTCGTGAGATCACATGTATCGTTTGTCCGGTGACATAGTGTCACGTTTTCTGAATGGCGAACACCAGGGCGAGGCATTCCTTCTCCACCGCGGTGTATCAGTGCTCTGGCCCAATCATCATTCGGCTGAGGTAATATATGGCTTGCTCATGGCCTGCGTCGTTGTTTTGAGCTAGCAGAGCCCCGAGGGAATGTTCCATTGCTCGTACATAGAGCAGGAACGGTTTTCCAGGAACCGGGGCCACCAAGACTGGAGGATTTGACAAATATTATTTGATGCTGTCGAAAGCACGCTGACATTCCTCGTCCCATACGAATGAGACTCCTTTCTTTATGAGGTTCGTGAACGGTCGGCATCGCCCGGAGAGGTTAGAAATGAATCTCCTGATGTAAGCTAGCCTCCCTTGGAGGCCTATGAGTTCGCGAAGATTTCTCGGGGGACCCATCTCCATGATTGCTTTCGTCTTCTCAGGGTCTACATGGATACCTCGTGCCGTGATGATGAAGCCCAGGAACTTCCCACTGGATACGCCCAAAAAGGACTTCGTAGGGTTCATTTTTAAATTGTGCGCTCGTATTAGGTCGAATACCGTCCTTAGATCCTGTAGATGGTCTTCCTTGCAGCGACTCTTAATGGCTATGTCGTCAACATAACACTCCACTGTCTTGCGTAAGTGGTCTCTGAAAATAATACTCATGGCTTTTTGATATGTGGCGCCGGCATTCTTCAAACCGAAAGGCATGACTGTGTAGCAGTATGTGCCAATTGGTGTTCGAAATGATGTATGCTTTTCATCGTCAGGAGACATTTTGATTTGGTTGTACCCCGAGAAGCCATCCATGAATGACATACGTTCGAAGCCGCAGGTATTGTCGATCATGATGTCTGTAATAGAAAGGGGGAATTCATCTTTGGGGCACGCCTCGTTCAGATTGCGGAAGTCAATGCAGATTCAAATCTTCCCATTCTTCTTGAGGACGGGCACTATATTGGCGACCCAATCGGGATGCTGTTCCTCACGAATGAAACTGCTGGCTATTAGTTTGTTGACTTCAGCTTCGATCGCGTCCATGATGCCCGGGCGGAAGCGTCGCTGTTGTTGTTTGACTGGCTTCGCATCTGGCCGAATGTTGAGTTTGTGAAGAGCAATGTCGGGATTTAACCCTGGCATGTCTTCATAGCTCCAGGCGAACACATCAATGTATTCTTTGATAAGTTCTAGCAGTGACTCCCGTTCTTCGTCTGCTAGGCTTTTACTGACAAAAATTGGTTTTGGAGAAGATTTGCTGCCGAGGTCAACTTGTATGACTTCATCTTCAGTAGGAGGTTCTCTTAGTTCGAATCGCTTTTCCCATTGTGCATCCAATTGCTGGGCCCACGGCTCTAGCTCGAGGATCTCGGGGATGTCTTCGTCTTCTTCGTAAGCGTCGGCGAATGCCATATTGACTGACATGACTTGTCTGAACACATCTTCGATGCTGGTATCCGAGTCAGAAGTTGGTGACCCGGTTGAATGTGACTGCCAGTCGCATTCTTCATCTGAACTCTCAGGGGTCGTAGTAGGCGTTATATACCCTAACCCGTATCGAGTTTTGCTATAGTAGTCCCGTGGTTTGCCCGCCGGGATCGGCGGCTTCAAAGGTAATCGTCGCCCAGTGCCGTAGTTCAAACCTGGCGTCGTCTCCAGATCATACCCTTGTTTCTGTATGAGATATTTGGATTGGGGGCTATAAAGATACAGAGGCAGTCTTCCGGCATCTGACCCGAGGTCGGCTTCCTCTATGGTGAAGGGATGCGGGTTGTTCGTCCGGCCGAAGATGATCGGATGATCCCCTCCCTCGATTATTCGGTAAGCATCTTCTACTGGAGTAAGCTGGATCGCGGTGTACACATTTGTCACATGTGTGTGTAGGTGAGTACCTATACCGTGTTCCATAGCATACATTGTACATAGCTTATTGAGCTCGGTGTAGTTCAAAGATAACCCTTTATTGATGAAGTAAGGTATCTTTTCTAGGGGGATTACATCATCAGCGGAGGGAACATCAGTGTGGGCAGCCACATACTTGGCTAACTCTGGTTCCTCTTTGGCTACCCCCTGTATGAATGAAGACTGAGAGGACGTCCTGGGAAGCTTGATTGTCAGTGGTTCAGTTGATGGAGTAGAGCGTGGAGTTGTTGGCAGACTAGCAACCCCCAGTTTGGCACTAGACGTGGAGCGAGGAGTGGCTGGTTCGCTAGAAGTGTCAGACTTTGCATCGGGGTGACGATCCTTCTTGGGAAGGCGTATCGTCAGTGGCCTATCGGAGGGATTGAGCTTCTCCGTTTGGGGTTGACCGACTCTCGGCAGTCTGATTGTCAGTGGCCCAGTTGTGGGTCTCGACACTTGGCCAGACCTTGGCAGCCGAATTATCATCTGCTCTTCCTGCGCCGAGAGGCTGATCGCGTCCTTCCGCAGAGTGGCAGTAAGGGGTGCGGACCTTTCCGGTTTGCGAGCTTGGAGGTGGATCGTCAGAGGCTCATCTGATCCTGTGGCCGTCTCGGTACTAGCTTCTTCATTTCCTTCATCAAGGTGCCTCTTCAACTTTTCGTATAGGCAGGAGTCCGAGTAGTAAGATTCGACCCCTTTGAAGGGATCGATGTCAACAAATTCCGTCTTCACGAAGCCGTGTTTGTCGACATATTTGAAGCACTGGTGTAGCGTGGAAGGCACGATCATGTAATCGTGTAACCATGGGCGCCCCAAAAGGATGTTGTAAGAAGTGTCTGCATCTATGACGTAGCAGGTGACTTTGGATTGAAGGTCGCCAATTTGACACTTCAGACGAATCTTCCCAATAGGGTAGCTCCTGCCCGAATTGAAACCGCTGATGGCGGTGCTTGTAGGCGTCAGGCGATGCATTGGGATGCGGAGATGAAGTAGCAGACCCTTCGGGATGATGCTTATAGAAGAGCCAGGATCTATGTGCATCCGATCCACCTTCACGTCGCCGATGTATCCCGTGTAGTATAGCGGGCGATCGTGTAGGTTGGTTTTGATGAGCATGTCCTGCGGAGTGAAGACGATGTTGGGCATTGCTCCCGTGC
This sequence comes from Iris pallida, assembly GCA_029216955.1. Classification (NCBI taxonomy): domain Eukaryota; kingdom Viridiplantae; phylum Streptophyta; class Magnoliopsida; order Asparagales; family Iridaceae; genus Iris; species Iris pallida. The sequence goes on along the minus strand of JANAVB010013042.1, from coordinate 32,997 downwards.
AGGCACTGTCTTGGAGATCCACGGGTGAGTCCTCCCCGGTGAGGTTGGATTGAGCCAGATAGACATCGACATTTTGGAGTGCTTCGCTTAATGCAATACGAACGTCCTTGGAGAGCCTTAGAAGTTCGTACAGTGACAACTTGGCCGGTGTGTTAGCCAATTGTGCCAAGATGTCAAAGTTGTAGGGCCTCTCTAGCCCTTGTGCTGCCTCTTTTCGGAGGGATTTGTCGAAGCGAGTCTCCCTCGGCCTAGGCTTGTCGGTCGTCGAAGGCTGAGCCGGTCCCGGAGCATCAGTTGTAGTGGGTTGTTGATTTTCAGCTGGATTGTCAACCACAGGTTGGGATTGCGCTCCGGACCGCGTGACGACGGCTGTAGCTTCTTCGTTGTCTGCCGAGATTGTGTGGCAGGTCCTGACGTTTCTATTTTTCATCTTGTCGGTGGAAGATGGTGTGGGCCGAGTCACTTCTGACACCAAGTCTGGATGGATCCACATGACCTCCCCTCGTGATGTGGTGAGGGGTACTAGACCGGCAGCCTGATCTCGGGGAGGTGGAAGATTGATAATCTCTATTGTCGCTAGAGGGACGGGGACCACCCCGTCTTGAGTCTCCGTCGGAGGGAAGCTGCCGAATTGTACGGACACCATATTGGCCACCATGGTTACCTCTTCGAAATCGATGGCCAGAGCGTTTGAATCGATGAGGTTCTGGATGTACCGTTTCAGCTGGTAATAATCGTGTGTAGCATGATGGACATAGCGATGATAATGGTAGTACTTTGGATTCTCCATCTCTGCCGGCCGCGGTTCCCGTCTTGGTGGAGGAAGCTGAATCTTGTCCCCTTGTATGAGCATGTCCAAGATGGATTTGACATGACCGTCTTCGAAGGAGTAAGTGATTTGCGGCCATTGTTTGTCTGCTGGCTTCGGCTCAGGTTTTTGTGCTGTATCGGCCACCATAGCCTGCTTCCCCTTGCTGTCCCGATTGTTGGAGAGGCTATCCCCATTATCGTTGTTGGTACGCTTGCCCTTGTTTTCTCCTTCCCAGATGTGCAATCCCAGTTGGCGAGCCTTCTTCAGTCGTTCTTCGACGCTTGTGGCGCTGATGATGAACGTCTTCCAATCTTTGAATTGACTTTCGCCCATCCAGAGACTGATCGTTGGAAGCAGTCTCTTTTGGCAAATTTCAATTAAAGAGGAATCTGGATTTCCGGAGGGCAGCTTCATGGCGGTTTGGCAGAATCGCTCGATGTAGTTCCTTGTCAGCTCCTTCTTCCCTTGGACGACGTCCATGAGGGTGGACATGGTGACATCCTGTCCTACTTCGTAGAATCTCTCCAAGAACATGCGCTTGAAGCCGGCGAAGGAGTGGATGCAGTTATCCGGCAGATTGTGATACCAGTCGAAGGTAATCCTTCCAATGCCCCAATGAATAATCGCGTGAGGATAGCATCATCATAGGGCAGATGGTCGGTGGTGACCTCGAAGTAAGTGATATATCGGCTTGCTGAGGTCTTGCCATTATACGGGTTGATATTGAACGGCTTATATATTGATGGGAATGGAACATCCCTCCATTCTACAGGGTATGGTTGGCGAATTCTGAGGTCTTGAGCATTTTCTCGGGCATGGAACATGGCTCGGAGCTCCTGGACCTCTCTTCTTACTTCTTGGGCCTTATCTGTCGCAGTAGGTTTCGGGAGGATTGGTGCCCGGGTTCGGTGCTGCCGAATTCGAGTCTGCATTGACCGCGGGACCCGCGCTTGTTTGGCCAGGCGTCCCTCCTTGCAGAGTTGGAAGGGCTGCTTTAATCTCGTCTACAGACTTGACCAAAGCAAGTAATATGGCTTCGAGATTGTCGATGCGCTGGCGATTACTGGAACCACTTTGATTGATGTCTGTCATGAACACCGTCCTTGTATGATGAGAAACGGAAGGGACGGTGGAGGATGTATCCTCCGAGTCATACCCATATACCGAGAAGTCATCGGGATATGTAGGAATATTCTCTTCTGGTTCGGACTCGGAGGGAACAGTACCCCCAGCCTCAGAGCTTTCTTCGTCTTGAGAGTCATGGATGTCCTCGGAGACATCGGCGTCTGTTGTACCTGATGGGAGAGTTGTTTCCCCGGGCTCGTCTTCTTGAAACATCAGATTGTTGTGGATGTTCGAAGGAGTGCTACACCCAGTTCCCATGACCCCCAGCGATGTGGATGATGAATTTCCTATTGCAGCAGATTTTGTCTTTGAACGGGTGTGTTGGAATATTTCGGTGGAGGACAACTGTTTAGACGACAGTTTCTTAGCTGTAGTGGTTGATATCTTGGGGCTGGAGATGCTTGTCTTCTTTCCTCTCCCCTCGGCAGGGACTTTTTGAGTGGAATTACAGGAGACAATAGGAGGTGCCTCGTCCTCTGAGCTCGGATGCTGTAGTCTTTGGAAGACTGACGGTCGATCTTCCGTCGCTGTCGTATTATTGCAACAGCAGTTGACGATGATTTGGGTGCAGTGACATCCACGCGGGGACTCTTTGCACACCGAAACCCCTTCTCTTTCCTTGAGCTTGTAGAGGATCGCCTCACGCAGGTCAGAGGAACCGCTTTGTCCTTTTGCCTCCGGGGGCTGGACTCGAGCGGTTCTATACAACTTCCCATCAGAGGCCCGCGTGATAGTCAACGGGATGCCCCGACAGTCAGAGGTTGGGGCAGCTGACTGGGCTTGATGAGCCTGCGCTGCCCTAGACTTCTTCTTTTTAGCACTTGCGGGTGCGTAATAGGAAGAGTCTAAGTTGAATGCCACAGAGTCTGGCTTATCATCCAGAGAACCATCAGGGTCAGGACCGTACGAGAGGCGGTCGAAGACTGATCGAGAAGAGCGTGGAACGGACGCTATGCGGCTAGGATTGGAAACCGTGCAGGCTGTCTGCATACGGTTATCCTCTGCCGTCGGATGAGTTGTTCTTGTGCGATTGGGAGTCACGATCGTGCAGGCTGGCCGCATGCGGTTGGCAACTGTGGCCGCATGGGTTTTCTGCAAACGATTGACTTTAGTGACCGCACGAGTCTCATCCATGCGGTTGGCAACTGTAGCCGCATAAACTATACGGCTGACAGATGTGGCCGCATGAGTTTTCTTCATGCGGCTGGCGGATGCAGCCGCATGAGCTTTCTCCCTGCGGCTAATACCCTTATGTGGCTCGGATCGCATAGAGTTTCTCTCTGCCCCTGCAAGTCCAGCATCATAGTATTTTCATCTGTCGGACTTGGGGACATCAGAGTTGTCTACGGTCTGAAGTGGGGCCGCAGATGAGTCCTTCTCGCCGTCTTGAGCAACAGAGGGTATCCCGTCGAGGGCTTGGGGAGGAGCAAATGTTTTTGGCCTCCACTCTTTGCGAGCCTTCGTCGTATGGGTGCGCTTCTGGACCGGGCCAGCGCTTCCTTCGGAGAGCATTTCTTCAAAGGCCTGTTGGTCGAAGCGGACGACCATCTTTTGTTGCATGGAGCCAAGTTTGGCTACATCCGACTGCGTCGCCAACTCTTCGACCATAGAGAAGTTTGTCCCCAGCAGAGTCGCCATCGTGTTTGCCATGAAATATAAAAGAACAGAACAATTATCGGAGGACCGGACTTTTACTTCACGTTACAAACTCGCTTGTACAAAGAAAGCCTAGGGACGAAAACCTAGGTACAGCAGTCTAAGTATAATTATTTATTTTAGATTCTGGGGGGTGACGATAGAGGCTCGGGAAGGCGACGGCAGCCCTGCCTTACTCCTTGGACGATCGATATGCAGCCTTGGTTCCTGTGAAGAGATGGTTGGCGTTGCTGAAGAAATGCTCTTCTTGCTCTCCCTCTATTACTCTTCTAGCTTCTCTCTTTCTTTGTGTATTTTCTCTCTGATTATTGGGGGAGTCTCTCTGTATGGGCGTATCTCTCTCTGACCGTATATATATATATATTTTTTTTACAAGGGAATGGAACCTTGCTATTTATAATAGTGGGGGCATCATTAGGGTTTAGATGATTACCCATTCTCAAAGTGGCGGCAGCTTGATGCTTAATCAATCTGGACCATTAGCTTTAAGCATGAAGGATCTGGGCCATAAATGGGGATAGTATCGAATCCTGTGAATGATTAATGCTGATTGCTTTAAATCTTCATAATTGGTTGTATCAAGCTCGGATCTCTCGCCACGTGTCCTATTGGCTTGATCATGAATGATATGACCTGATCTTATTAATTATGAGGATAATGTTAAATATGGTCATTGGGATCTGATAAATCTCTGATTGATCTTCATCCCATAAGCATCCCTGCTACCAGCTGTCAAGTCGTGGGGGAGATTGAATCTCTGCCACGTGTCTTAATGGTGGACTCTGCCAGAGCCGCATGATATCCATGAACCGCATGAGACAGCATCTCAGTGAGCCGCATAGGTATAGCACTTGCGAGCCGCATGGGATGGCTTCTTGGTGAGCCGCAGGAAGATGATTCTTGCCAGCCGCATGAAACTGTTCTTCAGTTGAGCCGCATGGGAGTAGCCACGTGGTAATCTTGGATCGCATCAGAGATTTTCTTCTGTTCCCGAAGAGTCTGTCATTATGACAGGACCATCATGACACTTCATGTCAGAGCCGTCAGCTATCAAATCAGAGCATTAAATAAGGCCATTACTTAATGGCCAGCTGTGTGAAGGGACACGTGGTATTGATCGAACCGCATATCTCTGTTGGTTGTATGTGAGCCGCATGTACTTCTGAACCGCATGCGGCTGGGAGACTCTTTGAACCGCATGGGACTGTCCCTATGTAAGCCGCATGGACTCTCCTGTCTCGAGCTGCATGAGACTGAGGGTCTCTCTGAACCGCATGGGACTGCTCCTGTATGAGCCGCATGGGGTTCTCTTGTTCCGAGCCACATGAGACTGAGAGTCTCTCTGAACCGCATGGGACTGCTCCTGTATGAGCCGCATGGGGTTCTCTCGTTCCGAGCCGCATAAGACTGAGAATCTCTCTGAACCGCATGGGACTGCTCCTGTATGAGCCGCATGGGGTTCTCTTGTTCTAAGCCGCATAGAGCATTATTCTGATATTTTCCATGCTTCTACAGGGACGAGGGTTAGTGCTTAGTTCAAACCCGTGAGTCCACACTCGGGATGAGGGTTTGGTTCTTCCATTGATGTCGTGTTCATTGTTCGCTCGGCAGTACATTTACGCGTAGTTGTTCTAGTGTTCGTGTGTTCGTGTTCGTGTTCGTAGTCAATTGTCGTGTTCCTATTTTTCTTATTTATTTTCTTGTGCATGATAAAATTGTTAGATAGGAATGTATATTATGTATCTTGCTATGTCCTCTGATGACCTGATGATCTCTTCAGGTTTAGTGATTGCATGGAGTTAGCTAGTAGTTTTGGATGGCAGAGGATTTGCGGTTCTTGTGGGATTTAGGTATCATTATTACGTTTGTTATCCTTTCGTGCTCTACATTCCTTATCATGAGTTATTCTGTTTGTTGATTCAGTTTAGAGACTCTTGTTATTTTCCTTGGTGTCTCATCGGACATATATGCTAGTGGGCTGTATGCACCACGACACATAGTGTTCATGTCACCCCCAGTTTCCAAAAACAGGGGTATTTTTGTCTTTTTTTCATTTTTAGATTATTTTGAAATTATTTATTTATTTATTGTAATATTTTGGGGTTATTTGAGTCGGGATCGAATTTCAGCTCAATCCGACTTGAAACAGGGACCCGGGGTAGTTTTGACCCTAGTAGACCCACACACTAGTTAGCCATGGCCCACATGTCATTTATTTTAGTTAGTGACTAGGCTAATTTATTTGGATTAGGATTAATTAGATTAGTGTGTTAGAATGACCAAACTAGCCCCGACTTAAACTCCTTTTTAATGTATTGCTAATAGGCTAGAGAGGGGGGTATTTTTGACATAGAAATAGGGCTTAACAGCCATGTTTGGCCGTCCACCTCTAGAGGGGATAGGCATGAGCCCCCTTTGATATTTTCTATTCTTTTCCATCTCATTTTCTCTCTCTTGTTCTTCTCCAAATTTCTAGAGAGCATCCCTACCATTCTCATCTCCAAATCAACCCCTCCTTCCACAAAATCTTCTTCTTTCCTTCTCTACTCCATGAAAGGAAGGTGCTAGCCAAGTTTGGAAGGATTCGGAGCTCGTTCGTGTCCATTTGGAATCTCTTCGTGTCGGAAGACTATTTTCTTTGAATCTCTCTCCCGGAAGGTATAACCTCTCCTCTAAACCATCCCTACATGCATATAGAACTATTTTTGACCCATAGGAATAACCCCCATGGTTGTGTGTCCATTTGAGTCCATTTCGTGTCCATTTGGGCACTTGTAGAGGTTTCCTATGTATAGGATCGTGTCCTAATAGGAAAACCCCTATTTGGAAACATGGGGAATTATTTATATATTGATTTTGTATTGTTCTAATATTTATTCCAGATTTTACTATGTGTTTAGATTGAGTTTTCCTATGTATCATAGTGTATCATATCACCTATATCAATATATATATATATATATATATATATATATATATATATATATATATATATATATATATATATGGTGATATATATATTAATCTCTCTCTCTCTCTCTCTCTCTCTCTCTATATATATATATATATATATATATATATATATATATATATATGTATATATATGATATGGTTTATATATATGAATATATATTATGGTATATATGTGTGTTTTCTTGTGTTGTGGATATGGTTATGTGGTTCGGCCAAGGGGGAGAGTTTGGGTTGTGTGTGGATGTGCATAGCAGGTGTTTGATTAAATGGATGATAGGGAGTGGTGGTTTGAGAGCTTGTGTGTGTTTTATATAGAGAGAGTTGAGTGTGGAGTATAGAAGAACTTGAGAGTTAGAGAGAGTGAGAGATTGAGAGTATAGGAGGGGGAGGGAGCTGTCCTAACAGCTGCTCCTAACAGCAGCAGGACAGTACCAATTTCAGGCCATGATAGCCCACATGGCCTTCCAATTTCAGTCCTAGAGACACCACAAATACCTGTCCAGATTTCTTCATCATTTGCTGTCCTGTTTTCCTGTCCACATAACCCCCATATCCTGTCCTTTGCAGCCCCTATATCAGTGCCATACCTGTCCATACAAGTCCCCATATCTGTCCCTAACAGTCATTGAACAGACCATGTTGGCTGTCCCTATGACACCCCCATGGCAATCATATTCCTGTCCCAAATATTACTTTCTTTCATTCAGTATCTAGCTTTCATACATTCAGCCCAAGGGTTGTCACGCCCCAGAACCAGAATACTGGAGAGCGGGGGCAGACACAGCCAGCTACGTATATTGAAATAGAATACATCTCAACTATACGGTCACGGCTGTCTAGATATGAGGGTTTACTACAAGCCAGCAGTCTCTTAAGGTCAAGCCTATTGTCTCAATCTCAAGCAATTAACAGAGTTACAAGATGTTAGAGCATCAAATATATATATAAGGCGTCCCAAATATTACATATTGGATGATCATGAAGCTAGTCGTACAAAATGATAGGACTAGCAAGAGTTCAGTCATACATGATCAACCCTAGGATTTGTTAATCATGTTTACAGCCCGTAGGCAGACAGTAAGTAAATGTGCATCGAGCTAACAGGTGCTCGTCGGCTAAACGCCTCAAAAGAATAAATTTACATATAAGTGGGTGAAACAAAAAGGGAAAACCCACTCGTAGCCCGGGTTCCGTCTAGTTGTCACAATTGGGCTGGAAGCTGGGTAGATCCTTGGGAGCTGCTCCGAAATCTGGCCACACAAAACCAGCTGGGTCAAACCCCAGAAAGAGCAAGTGCCACAAAGGAGGCCACAAATAAGAACAAAAGCCAGCATATCAGAACATAAAGAATAAAGGAAAGTACAAGTAATAAAAGTACACAGGGCGATAAACGACTAGGGACGTGGAGCCATTCCGGGAGCCAGGTTACAATCCTTAAACCAAACAAGGACCGAGATTGTAACCCTTCGCCTGAATAGCTCACTGCCTCTACCCATTTATCGTTAGAGATAAGTAAAACAATCATGATCAAGAGTTCCAGGTACAAGGCTAGACAAGACTTAGATAGGGCTGGACACCATTCATTCACAATCGGCCAAGCAAGTACTACGGCTTACTACTTTAACTAACTAGGGTTATCACAAGCCTAATTACTAACAAGATGCAAGTGAGAAACTCCCAGTCCCAAGCCCTGCAGACCATCCAGTTATCCTTCCGCGGGTTGAGAGTTATAGTTGGGTACATCGTCCGGGAGACAAATGTACCCTTAGGTGACTTAGAGGGTGCAACACATGACAGTGTGCTGGAAATGTGCTCTACTCGTCGGCAAGCTACAAGTCCATTAAAGCGCCCAGATAACGAGATTGCCTGTGACTGGGAATTCTCCATGTTCTAGTTTGATCTAATAATTAGCCTAATCCAATTTAGCGCGAGTCCCTGGCCGTGGTACCTAGGAAGTCACGTCCTAGACATGATGCAAGACAAGACAAGTGGATTGTGCAAACAAGCAAGCAGGAACACCCACGGTGTCAAGGCAAGTCAAGTCAAGTTATCAAGTCAAGTCAAGTCAAGAGTACGCCGCCACGGGCCACTATCAAGTTATCAAGGTAAATCATGTCAGGGTACTTGTCAGGGGTGCGCCACGACGGGCCACTTATCAAGTCAGGTTGGTCGTGTCAGGAGTGCACCACTACGGGTCACTGTCATGTTATACTAGTTCCTTGTCATACCATGCTGTGTACAATAGTTATTCCAAACATATTAAGCAAAATCAAGTTCATGCCAAAAGGCGTAAGGATATAAAATGGGCGTAAAATACCTAATAAAATACTAATATAAAATAGGACTATAGAAGAGCCAAGATCAAGAAATAACAAATTCATCATAGACAAGTAGGTTGTGCAAGGGGGTCAGGGGTAGGTCTGCGCAGGGGGTGCACTGCGCATGGAAGAGCTGCGCAAGAGTTGTCTTGCACAAGGGTTACCTTGCGCAAGGGTAGACTGCGCAGGGGTTACCTTGCGCAAGGGTGGTTTGCGCAAGGGTGGGTTGCGCAGAAGTGAATTGCGCAGGAGCGGTTTGCGCAGAAGTGAATTGCGCAAGGGTTACCTTGCGCATGGCTGGATTGCGCATGGCTAGCTTGCGCCAGCGCAGTCCAGCGCAGCGCAAACGCTGGCCAAGTGACTGCGCAAACGGCCATGCGCTAAAGAGCACAGGCCAGGGGTGCGCAATCGGCCATGCGCTAAAAAATGCAAGGCAGGGGGCTGTTCTTCCTGGCCGAGAGCAAGTCCAAAAACACCAAGAACTTCAATTCTTCATATTTTTGTCAAATCAAAACCAAATCTAGATTTTCAAAGTTCTAACTTGAGTAAAATTGAATTCTCTTCCACATGGAAGCATCAAAACAAGCAAAAATCAAAGTTTAATAGATCAAAACCAAGGATTTCCGAAAATAATCAAAACTTAGATCTAGAACAATGGAGACTCCAAATCACAAAATTCCAAGTTCTAATGTTGATCTACATGTCCTAATCTATCAAATGGACAAATAAAATTGGGTGCTTATTTGTTGGCAAGGTGCACTTGCCTAATGGGTTGGGGAGTTGTGTGGAAGAAGGAAGAAGAAGAAGTTTGTAAGAAATAAATGAGAGAATAAAGAGGAGAGAGAAAAGTAGGTGGTGTTATAAAGTGGGGGAGTTGTGGTGTGTTGAGGGAGGAGTGTAGGTTAAGGTGTTCCATTCATGATGAACCAAACTAAACCAACTTTCATAAAATAAAACCAAGCCATGGTCCAAAATCCATTTACGAGAAACCAAAATCCGCAAGTCGAGAAAATAAAATACGTGCCAAAAATCAAATACGAGCATAAATACGAAATACAGGAAATGGGGGTGACAAGGGTTCTTTGATGTGATAAGTGTCCATAATAACATCAGTGCTTGAGCTTTCTTGGTGTCCTCTAGTCTTCTCAACCATGTTCCTCCTTCAATCTTAGGTAAGCAAAACAAATCCCAAATCAGTTGTGTGTTATCCTCCCTTCCATGTGAAGTTAAAGCACATTATTTCTATCTTCTTTAGAGCAGCTCTTGGGACTTGGATAGCCTGCAATCAGTAAACAGCAGTAGTAGCAGGGTCATTTCAGTCCCCATTGGACTGTCCTGTACATACAAATCAGTCCCATTTCATATATTTCAGCCTCCAATGTACCACCATTCAGCCTTTGAAATTCAGTCCTAAACTAAGCCTATATAGGAGTCCTTAAACCTATACAAATTCAGTCCTTAAGCCCCAGATTTCAGTCTTAAACTGAGCCCATATTCAGTCCCCTATATCTGTCCCTTACATCCCATATTAGTTCACTGTTAGGACCATAAAACAGTCCCTTAAACCCATTCATTTCAGCCATGTGATCCCTTACACCACTGTCCAGATTTTCCTAATCTTGTGGTAGTCCAAATTGCTACAAGATAGCCAACACTTCTGCCATAAAGTTTAGCCCAACATTACCCCCTTCACACCCCTAAACATGTAGTCCCTAACCTGTCCAATGTCATGCCAATTCCAGCCCATATCAGGCCCCCATTTGACATAAAAACCAGTCCCCTTAAATCCCAGGTTTAACCCCATATTGCTGTCCACATTAGCCTAAACTTGTCCACAAATTTCAGTCCATGTAGGTCCCTAAAACCCACTCCAAATTAGTCCCTATGACACCCCATGACAGTCCCTAGTGTGAGCCTTGTGTGTGTGTCCTTGTGAGCCTAGGTGTTGTGTATGTGTGAGCCTATATATATATGTATATGTGTGTGTGAGTTTACACATTGCATTTATGAGTGTGAGTGATATATGAGTATAGCAAATAACCTATAGGAAGGCCTATATGGGTATGGTATCATGAGTTTGTGTGAGTGTAGGGTAAATGAGAATGGTATATGAGGTAAGGTAATGGATAATGGATAACATGTGGTCTAAGATGACTTAGATGACCTAAATACTAGGTTTTCTTGGTAGGTAATATTAGTATAGGATAGTATCTAGCTATCCTAGGAAACCTAGGCTAGTATTCCTAGGTTAGAGTGGTATTATGCAAGGTGTAGGTATTAACCTTGGTAAGGTAATATAGGTAATGCATAGAAATAGGGTATTTGAGTTTGGAGTCTAAGATAGAGTTAGAACTTGGTTCCCTTAGTTGGTAATGATCAAATATAGTACTCTTAGACTAGTTTTGACGTCGGTTGACCATTTTGACCAAAAGTCAACAAAAGTCAACCGAGAGTCAAACTTAGCCTTTAAGCGACTAGATTTGACCGAAACCAAGCCAGAGTTGACTAGTTGACTGAAAGTCAATAGCTGGTCAACATGTGACTTGCTTGACCTAGGGTTGACTCCGTGTTGACCAGGTTTGACTTACAGTTGACTTTTGTTGACTTTTGACTTGGATTGATTTCTTGTGACATTGTTTGACCTTGATTGTCCTAGTGTGACTCAGTATGACCTAGTATGACCTAGTTTAGCTTGGTGTGACTTAGGTTTGACCAAGATTGACCTAGAATTCATTTAGAATGCATTGTAATGCATCTTATTATCATTTTGGACTCATAGTGATTTGTACTGTTCTATAGGAGACAGACACCACTCCTCGGACAGTATATTCTCTTCAGACACTCAGGCTATCAGGCGAGTACATTCTCTGACCGTTTTATACTTGTCTGGATCTACATTCTTGCTCTAGATTACTGTACTTGATGCTGACACAATTGTTATCACGGATTGGTACTATATGGATCTCCTTTTGGGATGTTATCCCCTTGTATTCACTAGATATATATTGTGATATGCGTTTCACTTCTATATTGTATTTATTGAATACCTATATCCTTGTATACTCCTTGTGCATATTGTACTCTCATTATCACATGAGTCCCATGGATAGACCATTGTACACTATTGTATAACATTGTACAACTATTGTATAACATTGTACATCTATTGTATAATATTGTACATCCATTGTATAACATTGTACACTATTGTGCAAGATAACGTAACTGGAGTGGATCCTTGTGTATTGATTAGGGAGGGAGAGTAGAATTGGTTATGTACTCAAATCCTATTGTACAACATTGTATAACTATTGTATATGTCTATTGTACACCCACGTACAATGGAGTTACCATTGCATTTTCCTAGCCCGTTTACATAACCTGATTGTACTCTAAATCACATGTTCCTTACAGTTCTTACTTATCATATTTAGATATTTCCTGTTATCAAATCTCTACTGTTTTTCATATACCTTCTTCTTTCAGCGTTTCATGTACTTTACTCTATTGCATGCTTTATATTTCCTAACTCGATATGAACTGCGTGAGATATTTTGTGCTCGCTCCCGTCCTGACTGGACCTGTTGAAAATATTACAGAGGATGAGGATGAGGCCTGCGTAGACACCTACTATGGGATAGCTGTCGATGCCATGTGTGACCCAGATTTCCAGCCTGATCCACTAGCTTAGAGACTGAGGCTCCCTAGTCTAGGTTTTCTATTCTGTCTTTGAGATCTGATTGTATATATTATTTCATATTCAGTAGTGGGACTTGTATTCTGGATGTTTGTAGAGATGTTATTTCAGACACTTAGACTCTCTTGCTGTGATGTATTTTTCTTCCATTCCAGTATTATCTATCTATCTTCCTATCTTTTCATTCTGCTTAGATGTGATTGAGACTGTATATTGCTATGTCACCTCCATTCGGAGTGTATATACTGTACAGGTACCTTTACATTGTTAGATGATTGACCTAGGACAGAGTTCTCCCGCCGACACTGCGGCGTAGGCTGGGCGTTGTTACGTTCTCGTGCCCTCACAGTGGGTACGGGTCGTGACAGTTCATTCATGTTTATTATTCTTATTGTGGATTGAGTTATAGTTTTTGCCTTGCCATGATTAGGCCCATTGCCATAGCCGTGACAACATATACGTACTCGAGTCGGGTTGGAGTCTGCTCGATACGTAGCTGGCTTGGACACGTCTTATTTTCGAAAAAGCGGGTGTGGGTCGTGACAAGTTTTTTGGTGGCCCATACAGGTCAGAGCATATCGTACCGTTTACGTAACTGTACTGGTACAAGCCTGCGACTATGACTAAACCTTAGAAATCTCAATCCACACTGCCTTAAAAATTCTCCTAGAAATTCTCTACGCCCTTGAAAACTCCATATTTGCTCTCGATTATACTCCATTGCTTTTCGTACCATTGTTTCTCGTCCCTCTTTATTTCGAGGGGACGAACGATCGTGTTGTCTAGGATTTATCAGAAATTCTTAAATTATAGTATAAAATTGTTTGACTATTGAATATTTGGTAGTTTAAAGATATAAGGGATTATAGATACTACATGCCCTGGATATCTATTGGATGGATTGTTAGCAACTAGTTAGAAGATTATAAGTTTTACTGACCTGTGTTTTGAGGAGTAGTGTGACCCAAGGTGGGTAGAAGTCCTTCGGAGTTATAAAATGACTAAAGAAGGTCATAAAATATTTTGGGAAAAAAATAAATTTGAGGAAATAGTAGACTTTGATTTTTAAGGAACAGTTGTGAATTGGAATTTTGAGGACGAAATTATTTTAAGGTGGGTAGATTTGTAGCTCCCCTACCCGAAATTTTTAAAATATTTTTATTTATTTATTTGATTTAAATGTTGATTTTTTTGGAATTTTATAAATAATTATTTATTTAGTTATTACGGTAGAAGACTTTAGCCATGTTGAGTTTTGAAGTACAAGATGACTTTAAATCATGGCACGGAGAGTGCAGTCGCGTGCTTTGACTTATGGCCAAGGAAGACCTAGCCATAAGTGTGTCCTAACTAGGAAAATCAGATTAAGTTGCGACGTAACCCCCACCGATGAACTATTTATTTATTAATTAGATATATTGATTTTAGATGACCCAATTGTACTAACTTAGCCCAAACTGGGCCCGAACCGAATCCAAGCCTTTGTAGGTATGTAGTGAGACCAAAGACGACCATGTGGGCATATTTTATGTATGTACAAATATTTTCTAAATTATTTTAGGTATTGATGTGCATTTTTAACTATTTAAATATTTATACAAAATTTGGTATTTTTATTATTAAATATTGTTTTACAATATTTGTATAATTTTCTGGACCTGGATAAGGGTAAGTAGTATGGATTGACCAAACCACCAGTTAAGTATTATTTTATTATTTTTATGGTGATTAAATAAATATATTTATTACTATTAGATATTATTATTATTAGTTAATTGAGTATTTATTTATAGATGAGGTGTATATATAAACGGGTGTGTGGATATATAGATTGTTGACCCAAACCGGATCACAATCAACCTAATCTTGAAAATTAACAAAACAATATTTGACATAGTCCAATTTGACACATCGAGCTCGAACTCAATCTACTCAGCTCATTGGTTCAAGATCACAACTGTTTGGAGTTTTACTATTTTGTGTATACTGGAGTCTGTATTTTTATTATTCTTGAGTATAGGATGATGTACGTTGGGTCATACTGAGCAACTTTGGGCTAGTCATAGCTTTATAGGTTTACTTAGCCCAAATCCCAATCAACCCATTCATCCAAAGCCCACAAAAGAATATTTTGTCCATAGAAGACAGAGTTCGGGCCGAACTCTGCCTCACACAGAGTTCGGGCCGAACTCGGTCCACTAAAATTCAGGATGCTGATTTTTAGGTCTTCATCACTGCTAGTCGTCTAACGGCCAAAAATTTGAATTATTTATACCGAATTCTGGCCGAATTCTGCCTACCCCGAACCCTATAAATAGGCCTTGGTTTCTCTCATTTGAAACCATCCACTCTTCTCTTCTTCTTCTCTTACATAGCCTATATATATTCAAGAGCCTTACCTTTCCATCCACTTAGCATTCAAACTTCCCAACCGTCCAAGTTGCTCGGTATGATCCAGCTAGAAGTTTGAAGTGCAAGACGTTGTAAGTCACTTAGAAAAGTCCAAGTTTTGCCAAAGCAATTATTGAAAGAAGTTTAGCGTGCTCTTCTGTGAAAAGGCACGTGGTTGTAACCCTATTTCACAAATAGTGGATTTCAATCCTGAGCTAGAGTTCTCAGGCCTGGACTAGTCCTCCACGAGAAAAACCAGGTTAAAAATCTTGCTGTGCTGTGCTTGCTCTCTACTATTTATTTTCGCATTTCTTTTACTCTGATTATTTTGTTGGTGAAGAGAGTTTAAATTTTTAATTGATCATTTTTCTATAAACTCTATTCATCCCCCTCTAGAGTTGCCTACCTGTACTTCAATTAGTATCAGAGCTTATTTCTCTTATCAAGGACTAACATCCTAGAGATGACCCATGGCAACCACTCAACCTATACTTTCCAATCACGGTGAAGGCAGTCCACTCATAGGCCTCCCCTATTTGATGGAACAAACAACACCTATTGGAAAACAAGGATGAGCTTTTATCTTAAGTCACTAGACTTCGACCTGTGGACCATTGTCATCGATGGTTACAAAAGCCCGCCAAGATAGTTGTTAATGGTGATCTCATTGAGAAACCCCACGACAAATATTTTGACGAAGAGAAAAAATAGGTGAGTCTAGACACGAGTGCTATTAATGCCTTATTTTGTGCAATAGACAGGAATGAGTTTAACATGATCTCAACATGCACCACCTCTTACGAAGTATGGAGACTTCTAGAAGTTACGTATGAAGGAACCACCCAAGTCAAGGAATCAAAAATAAGTCGTCTCACTCAAGAATATGAGGCATTCAAGATGAAGCCAAACGAGACGATCACACAAATGATTATAAGATTTCTCGACATCATCAACCCCTTGTCTTCTTTCGGTAAACAATATACGAATCACGAGAAGATCCACAAGATACTTAGGGGGCTACCAAAAATTTGGAACCCTAAGGTGACAACCATCATAGAAGGAAATGATCTCACTATAATGTCCATGGAGACTTTGATGGGAAAGCTGATGACTCATGAGCTTGACCTCAAAGACTTCGAAGAAACTGCTCCTAAGGCAAAGGAGATTGCCCTTAAAGTTCTCCATCGAAGGGCTGATTCTAAAGAGACTGATGACGACAACTCGGAAGATGATGATCAAGCTCTCCTCGTCCGCAACTTCAAGAAATTCCTTCGCTTCAATCGAAGAAAGAAGGAACCACAAGAAGATGACGAAGAAGAGGTAACATGCTACGGCTGCAAGAAAACTGGACACGTCCGAAAAGACTATCCATTCGCAAAGAAGAGCAACCGATATGAGAAACCATACAAGAAGGCTTCCTCAAGAAAATATGCCAACACAAGCATTTGGCATAAAAGCGAAGCTAGTGACTCCGAGGAAGAAAAAGTCTCTCCTCAAGGCACTGCCAATGTATGCCAAATGGCAACATCCGACAAGGTAACTAGCGAAACTCTCGATGATTTCACTTTTGATGAACTTGGCGATACATTCAATGATTAACTCAATGACCACAAGAAAGTCATTGGTAAATATAAACATGCCAAGGAGAAGATCAAAAGTTATAAAGTCGAGATTCAAAGACTCTCTTCATTGCTTGATAATATTAGAGACACTTCACCCATGGAAGTCACAAATGAGGTGTCTAAGCTTAAATTAAGCCTAC
This sequence comes from Iris pallida, assembly GCA_029216955.1. Classification (NCBI taxonomy): domain Eukaryota; kingdom Viridiplantae; phylum Streptophyta; class Magnoliopsida; order Asparagales; family Iridaceae; genus Iris; species Iris pallida. The sequence goes on along the minus strand of JANAVB010013042.1, from coordinate 16,264 downwards.
ATGATGCCGAAGTACGTATTGAAAAGCAAACACAAGAGATCACAACACTCAACACTGAGCTTGCTGAAGAAAAGAATAGACACAAGATCTCTATTACTAAAATTTATGGTTTGAATGGTAAGATTAATAAACTGCAAGCTGCCTCTAAGAAATTAGAGACTAGATTGGGAAAACAGGTCGCTCAACCTCAAACCCAATCACATAAGACACACATAAGGCACAACACTACTCAAACTAGTCAAACACGTCATCCACCTACAGCACGCAAACATGCATACATGTACACTCACTTCCATAAAGTACACAAACAACATGCACGTAGAAATTATTCTCATAACTATCAGTCTGTAAAACCCCTAAATTTCTAATATTTTTTTATATTAAATTTGGTACTGATTTAAAATTTTTGTATTGTACGTCGCGTAGTCGTATTGTACGACGCACATAAAATTTTATTTTCGTAATTGCTCGATGAGTGCGAATATGTACGGGCGTACATATTCTAGAAAAACATTTTGTTCTATTTTTTATATAGTTTCAAATAATAGATATAATAATTAGTTTTGCTATCATTTCTAAGCTTGTTATTTTTATGCCATTTCTAAAAGTTATTAATAATAAATAATACTTTTGTATACTAGAAAAGCATAATTATGTAAAGAATATTTCTGCATACATATATTTCGTAATTATTTATTAGTTTATTTTAAATAAAAATGTAATTTTCAAAATTTATTAATATTAATATTTTATTATTAAAAAAGATTTATTATTTTTGAAATTATTATTAATGGTATTTCTGGAAAATATATTTGGAAATTATTGTGGCCATTTTAAATCTCGATTTAATTTTATGGATTTAATTTAAATAGTACAAAGGTAGAACTTATAGATTTAAATTGGATTTGATTTGAATTTAGATTTGATTTCATTGATTTAATTTAATACATGAATTATCAAATTAGGTTTTAAATATTCCTAGTCCTTATCCAATTGGGAATTCCCACATCCTATAAGTAGGCAGGTACTTCTCCATTGTTTTTCTCCATAAATTCTTCCACAAAATTTCCACAAAGTGTACGTTCCTCTTGTCGGTGTCCATCTATTCCGTGTCAGCCGTGACGGCCTCGGGTCCGACCCCGGGTGCCTTTCCAATCTTATTCCAATCTACCTTTTTACATATACATTATCACCATCTTCGTGTCCACACACGGACACGTCATCCTCCTTCCCCGACACCAAGTCCTAACCCTAGAACCTAACTCTAGAGAATCCATAACCTCCGACCCATCGCCGACCACCCAAACCCAGCAGCATCCATCCCTGCCACCACGTCCACTGGCCAAAAACCCGCTGCCATCACCAAAGTCAGCCACTGCCACCGCCAAACTCCTCCTCTCGCAGCACACTGCTGCCACCAACACAACAACCAACTTCATCATCACCACCACCTCGATCCCCCTCACCATCACGATAGCCAGCTACCTACGCCACCCCCGACCACCGTAGGAACACCACCGTTAGCACCACACCCGACCAACACCACCGTCGACAGCAACACCACCCGACCAACACTACCCAACCCATCACCGCCACCACGGCCATCGCCGGCGAACGCCACCACCACAGACCACCAAAATCCCCGAAAATAAGAGAAAAATAAAACAAAACCGACCACCACCACTTACGTCCACCCGCCGACGAAGAACCCCCGTACGATCCCCGTCCCCGTAACTCTCTGCGAGCCCAGCCACCGCGTCGTGCGTCTCCGCCATCCGTTGATCCGCCGTGGCCGAAACCCTCGCCGCCGCGTTACTCCGGCTCAGCCGCACTCCGAAACCCCTGCCGCCGGTTACTCCGGCTCCGTCGCACTCCGAAACCCCTGCCGACGCGTTACTCCGGCTCCGCCGCACTCCGAAAACCCCGGCCGTCGCGTTACTCCGGCTCCGCCACTCTCCGCCCCCCTTGCCGACCGCCGTGCCCCTTCCCTTCGTCGCGAGCGCCAGCCACCGTGCGAGCCGGCGAGTCCTCTGGCTGCCGCGCCAGCCAAGCCCAGTCCCCCGCTCCCACGCCCTTCCTCCCGCAGCGCCACCTCTGGGTTTGCCGCCCGCCGCCGGCGACACCACTCCGGCTCCCCGATCTCTCAGCTCTCTCTTTTGGTTTTTTTTCTTTCTCTTTCTTCCTTTTTGTCTTCTTTAGGAAGACAACAGTTGTCGTTTTTTTTTTATTATTATTATTTTTCTATTAATTATTAATATTATCATTATTATTATCATAATCATTATTATTATTATTATTATTACCATTATTACTGTTATTTCATTATTAGTATTATTATTATTATTATTACATTTAGTATTTTATAGTGAATATCTGTAATTTAAATATTTAAATATATTTTATTGAGATGTATTTTTGACAACTCTCTATATGTAAGTATGTATACTTTACGACAACTGTATATTAGTTTTATACCTTATTAATATTAGTATTATTAACAATATTCTAGTTGTTATTTTTTTATAAGTATTATGGTTATTTGTAAATAAATTTATTAGTATTTTCATAGTGTGTTAAATATATGGCACTAGGCTTGCCCTATATTATTTTAAAAAAAATGGATTTCGAAGACTAGATATGTTGTTACAACATTAATACTTATTTTGTATGATAAAAAGTATTTGGATAAAAGTAGGTTACCCTAAAATATGGGATTTCTATGATATTTGATAAAGTTATAATAATATCGTATATTTATCTAAAAGTATTTTTACTATTAAAAATATAGCTTTCTACCAATTCTATTTCGACGAACTTAGAGTTTAGTCCAAAATGATTTCGATTTCTCAATGTATTATTCCTAAAAGCTTATTTTACTAATAAAATCTAGTTTCCAAATATTGTAGATATTTTCTAAAATCATATATATTATTTATCAAATTCCTTTAATTATCCTTCTGTCCATGACCAATCCCAAATCTCCTATTCCCTCACCAATTCTAGACTATCCTATGTCAACCTTAACTATTCTGACCGTTATAGACTATCCTATGTCGACCTTAACTATTCTGACCGTCCCAGACCCAATGGAACTGTCCGTGCCATCAACAAAGGTCCACTTGCATAGTTGTTGCACCGAAGTCGAAGTTTGTGCCACATTGATTATTGCAGCACATTAAACGTACTACCAGGCAAGACACCTTGCCATTTGCTGTTTATTTATTTTAGCTCATATTTCATGCATTATTTTTTTATGCAAAATAAACTGTGATACATGGCATAACCTGTTAGAACTTATTGTTCATTTATACTTTCCTGCTATGTATTATTTTTTTTACACATTAAACCTAGATTTAAGGGACCACCTTGTGTGTTGCATTTATTGGCCTTGACACGTTGTACCACGAAGTTGTGTGTCGCATATAGAACACGAACGTGCGTGATTGGCTGGCAACCAGTACGTACAAGCCGTACGATAGGAATAACCGCTAATAGAGATTGCATGCTAGTTTAACTTAGCGGTTATAGTGGTTTTGTGTTATGGATACAACACAGTAGGCATTGGGGCGGTGAGGACAATTCCTTAGCGTATGGGCTTCGATGCACTTTTCCTTTTGTAACCCGTGAGCTCCGTCGGAGATGCGGGTCAGATTACCCATGATTACTGACGACCACTGACGATTCTGCGGAATGTCGTGCTCTTACTGATGGGGCCTCTGGTGCCCTAGGGGGACTATGCCGATCCTATTCAGCCAGGGTCCATGCGTAGGAAGGATTATTCTTAACTACATTTCACTTAGAACGGTTAGGCTACCTTTATCCGTTAGGTACGAGTACTTTTGGTTTGGGTACTTGTATCTGATCGTGGCTTGGAACAATAACTTGTCGTGGATTAGTTCATCACATCTTGTCCTTGTTTGGTTGTAGGTGTGACTTACTATTTCGATGAGAAGGTATTAAACCTTGTTGGAGTCCAGATACCATATTGGATTCATAGCATGGAAAGATACGTCATCGTGAATTAGTTTACCATCTCATGTCCTTGTTTGGTTGGGGGGATGGTACGCTCATTCAATAGGTGTGTATTGGACCATGTTATAAATCCAATTGACTTATTTATTTGAGCAATATTTATTCAGTTTATATGGCATAATATTATGTGTCTTGTTACGTCCCTCTGAGGACCTGGTTATCTCTCCAGGTGTGTGCTCTTGTCTTTCGCAGGTGCTCTAGCTCTAGCCGTGATCCACTCTATTTCTTCGAGGATGATTACACTTTGGTCGTCATAATTGTCCAGATCAAATCAAATCAAGCAAATTGGACACGTGGTAGGCTATCACAAATCACGAAGATTCATGGCAATCAACATTTATTGCCCACAGAGATTTGATGTAATCCACATTAATTACCTAGATTTGCTACAATCAGAATGAGTGGCCCAGATTAATTGATCCTTAACTGCCGACTTCTCAAGAAGGCAATCATTTGCAAACCCTAATGATGACACCTCCACTTCTATAAATAGCAAGGTGCCATTCCCTTGCAAAAGGAGGATAAAAAAAAGAGACAGGAGAATTCAGGAGAGGAGAGCAGAGAAGAGAGAGAGATAGAGCACTACAGAGGCACCCAAAGATCTAGCGAACGAAAGCGCAAGGGAGTCTCCCCACACGTCCAAGAGCATTTCTTCACCAGAGCCAAGGCTGCATCCGATCATCCAAGGAGTAAGGCAGAGCTGTCGTCGCTTTCCCGAGCCTCTACCGTCACCCCCCCAGAAAAAAACTAAACAATTATACTTAGATTGCTGTACCTTGGTTTTCGTCCCTAGGCTTTCTTTGTACGAGCGAAGTTTGTATTGTGAAGTGAAAGTCCAGTCGTCCGATATAATTGTTCTGTTCTTTTATAATTCATGGCAAACACGATGGCGACTCTGCTGGGGACAAACTTCTCCACGGCTGAGAAGTTGGTGACGCAATCGGATGCAGCCAAACTTGGCTCCACACAACGGAAGATGGTCGTCCTCTTCGACCAACAGGTGTTTGAAGAAATGCTCTCCGACAGGAGCGCTGGCCCGGTCCAGAAGCGAACCCGCACAAAGGAAGCTCGCAGGGAGTGGAGGCCAAAATCATTTGCTCATCCCCAAGCTCTGGACGAAGTACTCTCTGCTGCCCAAGACGGTGAAGACAACTCTCATACGGCCCCACTTCAAGCCATAGAAGACTCTACTGTCCCCAAATTCGGTAGAGGAAAGCACTAAGATGCTGGACTTGTAGGGGCAAAGAGTGATTCTATGTACTCCAGGAAGAAGCCGAACAAAGGCACTAGCCGTAGGTTGAACACTCATGCGGCCAAGATTGCCAGCCGCATGCATGATGTTCATGCGGCCGAAACTTCCAGCCATATGAAGAATACTTATGCGGCCGAGACTTCCAGCCGCATGAAGAAAGCCCATGTGGCTACGATTGCCAGCCGTATGAAGACTGTTGATTCCAGCCGCATGCTGCCCGCTCCATACGGCTCAGGCTCAGTCTTCGATCGCCTATCCTATGGTCCTGATCTCTCATGCTCTCGAGAAAATATGTCTGACTCGATGCAATACCACTTAGACTCTTCCTACTATGTGCCCTCACGCACTAGAGTGAAGAAGTCTAGGGCAGTACGAGCTTGGCAAGCTCAGTCTGCTATCCTGACCTCTGACCATCCGAGCATTCCACATACCGTTATACGGGCCTCTGATTAGAAGTTGTACAGAACCACTCGAGTCCAGCCCCCGACGGCATACGGACAGAGTGGTTCTAAAAAGTCTCCCAAAACCTAGGGAGCAAACATGGTCGTTCCAGACCCATCTGACTCGCGTGAGGTTATCCACCATAAACGTAAGGAAAGAGAAGAGGCCTCGGTATGCAGAGAGTCCTCCCACGAACGGTACTGCACCAAAGTCATCGTCAACTGCTGTTGTAACAGCGCGACGGTACGAGAAGACCGCAGTCCGCCTTCCAAAGATTACAACAGCCGAGCTCAGGGAAAGAGACGCCTCCCGTCGTCTCTTGCAACTCTACTCAGAAAATCCCCGCCGATGGGAGAGGGAAGAAGATAAACATTTCCAGCCCGAAGATTTCAACCATTGTGACTAAAAAACTATCGTCTAAACGGTTGTCCACCACCGGAGTTTTCCAAGGTACCCGTTTGAAGACAAAATACGCTGCGTGGAGAGATGTTCCCTTCCCACCAAAGTATAAACCATTCTATATCAATCCATACGATGGAAAGACTTCCGCAAGTCAGTACATCACTTACTTCGAGGTCACCATCGACCATCTACCCCATGACGATGCCATCCTTACATGATTATTCATCGGGGCCTTGGAAGGGGTCGTCTTCGACTGGTACCGTAACCTGCCAGACAACTGCGTCCACTTCTTCACCAGCTTCAAGCGCATGTTCTTGGAGAGATTCTATGAAGTGGGACAGGACGTTATAATGTCCACCCTCATGGACGTCATTCAAGGGGAGAAGGAGCTGACAAGGAACTACATTGAGCGGTTTCGCCAAACCGTAATGAAGTTGCCGTCTGGTAATCCAGATTCCTCCTTAATTAAAATTTGCCAAAAGAGACTGCTCCCAACAATCAGCCTCTGGATGGGCGAAAGTCAATTTAAGGACTGGAAAACGTTTATCATTAGTGCCACTCGTGCCGAAGACAGGTTGAAGAAGGCTCGCCAACTGGGATTGCACATCTCGGCGGGAGAGGACAAGGGCAAGCGCCCCAATACAAACAACAACAATGGTGGTAACTCCTCCAGCAATCGGGACAACAAGGGCAAGCAGGCTATGGTGGCCGACACAGCCCAAAAACCTGAGTCAAAACTGGCAGACAAATAATGGCCGCAAATAACCTACTCCTTCGAAGACGGCCATGTCAAGCCCATCTTAGACATGCTCATACAAGGAGATAGAATTCAGCTCCCTTCATCAAGACGGAACCTCGACCGGCAGAAATGGAGAGCCCAAACTACTGCCATTACCATCGCTACGTCCACCATGCTACACACGACTGCTACCAACGAAAGTGATACATCCAACATCTCATCGATTCGAAGGCTCTGGCCATTAATTTCGAAGAGGTGACCATGCAGCCAATATGGTATTCGTACAGTTTGGCAGCTTCCCTCCGACAGAGACTCAAGACGGCGTGGAACCCATCCCGCAGGCGACGATGGAGATTGCTAATCTACCACCTCCTCGAGATCAGACTGCTGGTCTGGTGCCCCTCACAACATCATGAGGGAGATCATGTGGGTCCATCCGGACTTGGTACCTGAGGTGACTCAGTCCGCACGACTCCCCATTGGCAAAAATGAGAGTAGAAAAGTCAGATCCTACCGCACGATTTTGGCAGATGTCGAAGAAGCCACAGCTGTCGTCACTCGGTCTGGTGCTCAATCCCAACCTACGCCAGATAACTCGGCTGAAGAACATCATCCGGCCATTGCTGACGCTCCGGGACCTTCCCAACCTCCGACGACCGACAAGCCTAGGCCGAAAGAGACTCGCTTTGACAAATCTCTCCAAAAAGAGGCACCTCATGGGCTGGAAAGGCCCTACAACTTTGACATCCTGGCACAATTGGCTAACACACCGGCCAAATTGTCATTATACGAGCTCTTGAGACTTTCTAAAGATGTTCGAGTGGCTTTGAGTGACGCACTCCAGAATGCCGATGCATATCTAGCTCAGGACAACCTCACGGGAGAGAGTCCGCCTGCAAATCTCTAGGACAGCGCTTGCACAGGAGCGGTGCCCAATATTGTCTTCACTCCATAGGATATGCTAATCAAAACCAACCTGCACGATCGTCTGTTATACTACACTGGATACATCGGTGATGTAAAGGTGGATCGGATGCACATTGATCCTGGTTCTTCCATAAGCATCATTCCGAAGGGTCTGTTACATCATCTCCGCATCCCTATGCATCGCCTGACGCCAACAAGCACCGCCATCAGTGGTTTCAATTCGGGCAGGAGCTACCCGATTGGAAAGATTCGCATGAAGTGCCAAATTAGCGATCTTCAGTCAGAAGTGACCTGTTACATCATAGATGCGGATACTTCCTACAATATCCTTCTAGGGCGCCCTAGGATTCACAATTACATGATCGTGCCTTCCATGCTGCACCAGTGCTTCAAGTATATCGACAAACATGGCTTCGTGAGGACAGAATTTGCCGACATCGATCCCTTCAAAGGGGTCGAATCCTACTACTCAGACTCCTGCTTATACGAAAAGTCAAAGAGGCACCTTGGCGAAGGAGATGTGCAAGCTCAAACTGAGATGGCAACGGGATCATAAGAACCTCTGACGATCCACCTTCAAGCTCGCAAGCCTGGCAAGAACGCACCCCTTACGGCCGCTCTGCGTAAGGATGCAATCAACCTCTCAGCACAAGAGGGGCAAATGATAATCCGACTGCCAAGGTCCGGCCAAGCACCAAGACCCATGACGGAGCCACTGACAATCAGACTACCTAGAGTCGGCCAGCCACAAATGGAGAAGCTCAATCCCTCTGACAAGCCAATGACGATACGTCTTCCCAAAAAGAATCGTCACCCCGATGCAAAGTCGGGGGCTTCTAGCGAGCCAACGACTCCCCACCCAGCATCGAGTACAAAACTGGGGGTCGCTAGTTTGCCAACGACTCCACGTTCTGCTCCACCAGCAGAACCCGTGATGATCAAGTTGCCCAAGTCATCATCTCAGTCTTCAT